>PUQB01000181.1:77500-344749 GCA_003024785.1 Selaginella tamariscina
TATTTTGTACGTTTATATATAAATTAACTTATGTGAAAACTATATACTAATATACAACTACTTATAATTGATTTATTTATAAGTAATTATTATTAACGTTAATTAACTACCTGTAGAGATCAAGCTCTGCTAGGTTACTGCATCCAGCTCCCACACATGAGATACCAACATTTGTTACGTTGCAAAACGCAAGCTTAAGCACCCTAAGCCGTTTACAATTGTATGTATGAATATATATATATATATTATATATATATTATATATATATGTATGTATGTATGTATGTATGTGTATGGTATATAAACAGGATATAATGTTGTTAATGTATATACGTGTTTGTGTGTTACAGTATATATGTATATAGGTGTATTTATATATACAGATATCATATATATACACACATATATATACATATCTCTATCTCTATCTACATCTCTCTCTTCTCTATATATGTGTGTGTGTGTGTGTGTGTATGCAGTTCTACCTGCATCTGAGACATTGCAATCTGTAACATCGAGTTCCTCAAGAAAGCTGCATTTCTCAAGAAGTAATCTCAAACCATCATCCATGACCATAGGACACGACTCCATCTTCAAGCTTTTGACACGCGTACAGTAGGATGCAATCGCTACCATTGAAATTTCCGTAAGCTCGATACAGCAAGTTAGATCCAGCTTGTTAAGCTCCGTACATTCCGTAATTATGGAGGATATGCAGGTATCCGTTACCCCCCGGGTTTTGCTTAAGCTTAACTCTTTTAACTGCTTGCATCCTGCTGCAACGTGGGGTAGTTCCCCACTGTTGATCTCACGTCCTTCTAGCCGTAGATATTGTATCTTGTTTGACCTTCGGAACTCCATGGACGCTTCCTCGCTTATCTGAGTTTATATATATGTATGTATATTACATAATCTGTGTTGTCTACATATATATGCATATTTACATACCAACAGATATAAGAGAGAGAGAGAGAGATGCATAAGACAGACCTGCATACACAGTGAGAGATTCAAGTAGACCAGCCCTGCAACACAAGCAGAAGTCAGGTTCTCACACCTTGAGACGTCCAGTTCGAAATATAAGACAGGCCAGTATCAGTAATCCCAACACAGCCCTTCAACACCAGTTGCAGGCAACCAGCAGAAAGGAACTGCATACTCGTATGCAAAACTCTAAGACACCCCGTTAGCTTAAGCATCCTTAAACAGTATTTTAAAATGTATTTTTTATTGTCTTTTCGTTTGACTGTGATAAACCGATTTATATATATTACATTATATTAAAATCACATTTATACTTTCAATTTAAATATTTTAATTTTAATTTCAATATCAGCAGTGGATATTTCATGATCAATTTTAAATTCCACACTATTATTGATTTTAATATAATTTGGTTTTGTCATAACCTTTCGTCAGTTTAATTTCTCTTTAATAATATAATATAATAATTTCTTTATATACACCAAAGTACATTTAAGATGCAGAAATATTTATTTTTAACCTTTTAAAAAAAATTATCTTAAAGTATCTTGAAACGTAAGTTTTGTTTTTAAGTATATAATAAATTTATTTTATTATTATTATTATTATATTTGAGCGGGTCAATCTAGTCTTTTTAAGTCAAGGATGTGGAGTTACCTGTTCACTACAAAACATTGAAATGGATATTGAGAATCACGCAAGAGAGTCCATTCAAGAATTTATTCTTAGAATAGTATGGTATGGAGGTTCTACATTCGATGCGTGGCTAAACATTGCAGCAGCTAAGGTTTGTATAATTCAATACATATTTCATATAGTGCGTGTGCGTGCGTGTAATGTTCCCGTATGTAAGATTACAGGCCGGCTATTGAATGCTCCACAAGCAAGTGCACAATTGGGATTACCTTCAGCAATTGTTATACAGCTCTTTGATATAGCTACCGGAATTTGGATACAAAGCATAATTAATATTTTATATTTAAAACACAAGTTTAATATCAGGCAGACTAGAAATCATGACTCATATAATCACGCAACTCAGGTAAATTTTATTAATTTTTATTTAATTTTTATGGCATTTTAAACTTATAGCTTCATGAAGTCATTGGTGGACTGTTGGGGTGGAAATGGAAAATAATATCATTAATATTTAATCTGGCGTCTCTTTTCTTTATTTCAGCTCTACAAATAGCTGCATGTAGCAAGTAAGTAATAAATAATAAAATCCTTCATTATTATTATTATTATTTTATTAATTAAATTTAATTTACAGTTTTGTTTATATGGTTAACGATAAATTAAATAAAAGGACATGGACTATGGTATTTGGAGTAGTTTTCTCTCTGTCAATACTTGTTCCAAGTGCATATAACTATAGAGTATGGTCCTTCATTGGCGTGCTTACAACTATGGAAAGGTTGTATTTAATTTATTAATTTATTTTTATATATTTTTCATTATTATTATTATTAATGTTCATTATACAGATTCCAAGTTATCAAGATTACTTCACCGGTATGTCTGGCTTGTCAAATCTCGGGCACGTGCTAATCCCTGTGTAAGCACTCTCTCTCTTACACACTCACACACACGGACACACGCACACACATGTGGTGTATGGGCCTACGTGAACATGTATTATATATTAAAAACATACTGCAGGGAGATTATGGATGCAATGTGGAGACCCCAAGAATATAAAGTGGCATATTTTGGAGGGGCAATATTCGTTCTTCTAATGGTGGTGATTCCAATTATTATTATGAACATCAATTTTGGAGATGCATTACTCACAAAGACAAATGCCATAGTTTTGCTTCCAGATTCTAAGTTTAGAGACACAACTATGGTTCTCATGCTTATTCACACGGTACACATACACACACACGCACGCACGCATGCACACATACACACAACTAATGTTTTACCTTTTGAAGTTTATCAACTTTGGGATGTATTCAATACCTGTATATACAATGTGGGAGAAAATGGTGGGAGTACATGAGTCACATAGCTACAGAAAAAGAACATTATTTAGGGTTCCAGTGTTTGTGGGATTTTGGGTGGCAGCATTAGCATTTCCATTTTTAGGAACGATTAATAGGGTGATTAGCTCTATGATAAATAGCATGGAACTTACATATTATACCATGCATGGTTTATAACATAGTTTTCTGGTCAGCTAAAGAGCAGAAATTAACACATCCTTTGTCAAGGTTGGGATGGGTGGTGGATTTAAGTGTTAACTTGGGATTATCTTGTGGATGATGGTTGTGGAGTGTGGGTTAGCATCATGGGGCAATATGGATGCATTACTTAAGTCAAAAGATCTTAAATTGTCTGCACGTTGTTATGAATGCTGCAACTTAGAGCTTAATTGGGTTTAGGGTTTAGGATTTCACCATAATTAACGTTAATTATTAGGAAATTAAATATAATTTTTTGAAACGTAAAATAAATAATATTGAATATTTGTTAGATGTGCTAAGAATATTTTATATATATATTCTCAAATAAAATAAAATAAAATAAAACTTCTAAGGCCCACTTTCGTTAACGGGTTTGATCTTTAGTAAATTAAAAAAATGCCACGTCATTAATAATAACTACTACTGTGGTTTTACACTAGTGGTTAATTGAATTGAAAATAAAAGTTACTAGTGAATAATTTCTATTTAACTGTGGTTATGATTTCCTACCAAACTGATCTACACTCATGTGTGCATTATGTGTATGTACCTCTCTCTCTCACACACCATGTATATATGTGTGTATACACATATATACTATGTACATATATATTGACAACCTTAACTATCTCTTCTTGTATATGCAAGTTGTAACTAAAATGGGCATCTATAGTCCCATTTCCTAATAATTAGCAATTTTAGCTATTTAATTAGCATTTTCTAATATTAAAGGAATATTCTTTAGAATATATGTTTGAAAAGAGAATATTCTTTAGAATATTCTATTTTGTATTCTACCCTTTAATAAATTATAGCATTCATTGAACAAAAATTAATAACATTATAAAAGTAGAAGGTATTAAATTATATAATATATTGCCTAATATAACAATTAAGGAAGAGCATAAGAGGTACATTATATAAATATTGATGTTGTTATTAAAATATTAATATTTAAATATAACATTATTAATTAAAAATTTGTAGTAGTAATAATATATATATAAAATCCTATAATAATATAGTCAATCTTCCATATCATTTTTTAAATTTATATAGTTAAGTAAACAATTTGGTACTATTATTAAAGAGTTTATAATAATTATGAATATTAAATATATGATATTTTATAATTTTGTAATTGCTTTAAGCTTCAGAAAACATACATTCCCTTGCAGTTTTGTTAATCGTGACTTTATCAACGCTTCTTGACATCCACCCATATCGAATGGATTTAACATTTATAAAACATGCTGGGTCTTTTTGATTGGGAGACCATGTTTTCTCTAGGCATCCATTATATCTTTCGCTCTCCTTCTCGTGTCGCCTTTTTTGTGGTTTGAACCATGCAACCTTAACAATACTATTTTTTGTGATTACTTCAGGTGTGTCGATAATTTGACCCATCCAAATAGGCTGATTATATGACGCATCTGGAGTAATGAGAACCATCATTAGTTTTTGAAGATCCTGGCAGCAATCAAAGTATGCTTTAGGTTTTTGGTTCCTTTGTCCAACAAAGTGTGGGGTTTGCACTTCCACATCACTACTGGCTTCTATGTCGTCTGTGCTCAGTGATGTCATTTCAATCTCCTCTCGCCACCTTGTTTTAGGCCAAAAAGGGTGTTGCAATTCTGTACTTGTGACAGTAGGCCCTTCCAACTCTCGAACAACAGTCTCCCAATAGTCGACCACATGCTTATATAGTTCTGAGTAACCAGTTGCCTTATCAGAATTCTTTGGCATCGATTTTTGAACCCATGCCACATATTTTTTGATGCCATCAATAATAACCTCTTGTTCCTTGAGCTGGGCACTCAATGGAATAGGGTCTGGTTGTCCTTCTGGGAGAAGTGGCTTTCCATTCTCTCCACTTTTGAAGAGCATTAACCCCTCTTTCGGTAACCACTCCTGCTCTGATGGCCGTAACTTGTACTGCATAATAGGTATACCATCTCGTATGGAGAAAAAGAATTGTAGCGGCACAAGGTGACCAACTAAAGAATCACTCCCTCTTTTATATACTCCTTGAGAAATTTTTTGAAGTCTGGCACCTCAGTCACAAGCAAAGCACAACTTTTTTTGGAGATGCAATTTTCAAAAAGATTCATCATATGCGGTAAGGTAAGTGCACTTGTCCTTTTTGTAGAGTTGGAGACCTTGCTGAAGAACGCATCAATATCTTCATGAGTGTGACCAACCATAAGAAAACTGAGCGTGATTGTTTCAAACACACCTTTGGCAACAAGCATTGACAAGTATGCTAGCACATATCTAGAAAATAAAAGTAAGTATGAGCTTGAGAAACCCTTAAGTAAAATGATTTACCTATTTTTGTTCTCGCCTGCACAATTATCCATCTGTAAAAGCAAATGACGAGGAAGCTTATTTGATGTTGAGGACACATGTACACTATTTGAGCTAGATCCCTCCACTGAACCTGAACTCTCAACAGGGCCATCTGTTTTTTGTGCAGGTTGCTGACAATGCCTCTCATATTCCCAAGTAGCCTCAAGTGCAGACGTGTTCATGAGAGCATTATGTAAAGGTTGAAGGTGTTGTTTCTTCACTTTGAGATCACGATAGGACTTGTCTGTGAGTGGGCTTCAAGGTTTCTGAAACACATGGCCAACGACCCAATAGTGAAATTGGAGTCGCTAGACCAATGTGGAAGTGAAAAGTGTCCATATGATTCACAACCGTGTCCATGTGTTAGCACACCTGTCAATGAAATCGGAAGTTTCATGACATTTCCAAGGCACTTTGGTGTTGCAACGAGCTTTGGAATGCTGGTCTTTGAATGATCCATCTTGTCATGGATCAAGCACAGGTACTCTGATGGGCGTGACACAGAAAGCATGCGGTGTGCATAGTACTGAGACCGGCAAGTTTGTTGTGCAATCATGTGGGCCTCCATCTTCTTTTGAATGGCAGTGATCTCCACCAAGGTTTTTGCACAAGCCTCTGCAGCCTTCAATGATGTACAAGTGTCACACTTGGAAAAGCTAGAGTGTTTTGCAATCTCCACATCCTTAAAATGAGTATTCCATATGTTGTTGAAGGTACCAGTGCAGATTGCTTGCAGCCCCATCAAACTGAGGCACTTGTTCACATGTTCACACAGCTTCAATTGAGTGTAGATGAAGGCAAAACCTTGAGATTTTCCCTGACCCCTGCATTTGTGGTTCGGCATTTGTGAGGCATCCTGTCTGCATTTGCTTCCACAAAAGCCTTGAGTATCTCTATGGCTGCCATAATGTGAGAGCGGGTTTTGACCAAGCCAGTGTTCCCATGTACTGAGGTTCGCGCTCCATCTACCACTCATCCCTCCGACGGTAGAACGTGGTCTTTGGGATCCCATATATACTGTACCAAGCTTTGAAGCAGATGGCCACCTTATTAAATACCATGGATGTACTCTGATAACCTGTGTCCGAGCCATTCCATCAATACACCCAGTTAGTGCAGCATATACAAACTCATGCCTTTGCTTTTGGGTGAGCGTACGAAAGACATGTCTACATTGGGTAATTTCATTCCGGTCTGCCATCTGACAACACTTCTTCTTGCAAGTCAATCGTGGAAATGCTCGTAACACTTTCGGAAGATGTAGGATCCATCTTCACCCTCTTGCTGAAACATGCAGGGGAAGATCTGCAACCCATGAATCGCCTTTTTTTTAATAGGACCAATGCAAGGAACCTCTTCAAATATGAGTTGTTCTTCCGGGTTGTTATTATTGAAATCCAACCCAGAATATGTTGAACCATCTTGCCGTCTTAATTCAGATGTTCGCCACCTCACGAGGGATCCAGGATGCAAAGTGCCATTAGGTGAAACCTCTGTCACAACTACACCCACGAAGTCGGACCCTAGTTTCTCTTCTGACACTGCTTCCATTGGATTTATAGCTGTGATGATGCCTCTCCCAACCTCAATCTCATGAAGAAAGAGAATCACCTCATCCATCACAGCAGGCAAGCCATCATCTGGAAAACTCGTGCTACTTTGTTTGTGACTCTGTATATTCTGTGTCAGCCTTGACTTCATCCAAATTCCACAATACAGGAGAACCCTCCTCAAATTCCATTCCAGGAACCTCAACATGCTTGAAAATGGTGTTCACCCATACGTACACACAAGATCCTTGGGCAATATTGTGACATGATGCATTATCATCTCGAACTTCCACAGTTCCAGTGCCAACTATCTCGTTGTTCCGAAGAAGACATACTTTATCTCCAGTATTACATATTGTCCTGCACATAAATAATTGTGTTATTTATGATATCTGTTTATGCAATATTTTAAGAAATCATAACTGCAGTTGCTTAATAATATGCATGTGCAATAATACATAATTATATATAAAATAATATCTCATGCTTTATTAATATAACTGATGGGCGGGATTAATCCCGCCGCAACTCTACCCCTTCAGAGTGAGTCGGCGGGATTAATCCCGCCGCCGACTCTACCCCTTCGGAGAGAGTCGGCGGGATTAATCCCGCCGCCGACTCTACCCCGTCGGAAGAGGCGGCGGGATTAATCCCGCCGCGCTCCCTCGACGAGAAGTCGGCGGGATTAATCCCGCCGACTCCCTCCGACGAGGAAGTCGGCGGGATTAATCCCGCCGCGGGCTCCCTCCGACGAGGAAGTAGCGGCGGGATTAATCCCGCCGCGGCTCCCTCCGACTAGGAAGTACCGGCGGGATTAATCCCGCGCCGATCTTCCTCTCTGTGAGAGTCGGCGGGATTAATCCCGCCGCAAATTCCTCCGACGAGGAAGAGGGGCGGGATTAATCCCGCCCACAACACTGAGACAGAATAGGCGGCGGGATTAATCCCGCCCACAACTCTGACGACGGGGAATAAGCGGCGGGATTAATCCCGCCCACAACTCTCTCCGAAACTATGATTTCAAAGAGATTCGGGATGAATTCTGCCCACAAATATTTAAAACAGGGAAGTAGTGGCGAGATTAATCCCGCCACCCCTTCTCTGCCTCCTAAAATGGTTGGCGAGATTAATCCCGCCGACAACTCTTTCTAATAAATTCAAGTAAATCATTATCAGTTGAGAGAGTTATCGGCGGGATTAATCTCGCCGCTCTTTTTAAGAGGCGGAGAAGCATTGCCCGAACTAATTCTGCCATAGCTATGAAAGAGATGGTGGCGGGATTAATCCCGCCACCTCTTCAAAGAGGCGAAAAAAAATGGCCGGATTAATCCCGCCGCCCCGGCTAACCGAGAATATTAAGTTAAAAGTATATTTAAACGGATAAATCCCTAACAGAATATATTGTAATCCTAATGCATTCCTAAATCCCTAAATTCTAAAATTTAAGAGAGAATGTAAGAGAGTGAATCTTTATAAATATATTAAATTTGTTTATAATACTTACTTGTAAACAGCACTGAAGGCGCCGTGCTTTCCTATAAACAATAGCGACCCAATTTAATGTCGCTCCTGAGCTGATCACTAAGAAGAAAAAAGAAAATCTGAAGAGTGAAAATGAAGAAACCCTTGCCGGAGAAAGAACCAGATCTGAATTTGAGTGGGAAATTAAATGTATTTTTCAAATTTACAGTCAGACTGATAATACTTATGTCAGAAATTCAAAATTTTTGAAATAACAGAAAAGAAAATTTAAGATGAGTTGAAACAAATAACCGACAGTCTGACATATATACTCTCCAATTCCAATGAGTGTTTTAAAATTGCATTTAATGTCATTCAAGTGCTTCAAGCTGTTTAATATTACGAAATTTTTGTAATTATTCTACATTCTTAATATTCAAGTATATATTATTAAGTTTATATATATATATATACATAATACAATAAATAAATTGATATATTATTATGTATCATTTAAAATATATTCATAGTCTGTTTATTATTATTATTTTCTTAATTACTCGAGTAATTAATTTACATTTCCTACTATTAATGGGATATTCTTTATTATTTTCTTAATATTCAAAGAATATTCCAATATTAAACCTATTATCATAATTAAATTAGTCTTATTATTAATTATCTCAGTAATTATTCTATATATTAATGGGATTTTCTCAATTAATTTGTTATTATTTCAAGAATATTCTAGTGTTAAACCTTATTATCAATATTAAATTAATATATATTATTAAAACTATATATGGCTATATATTAGATAAAATCATATATTATGTATAATTTAAAATATGTTCATAGTGTGTATATTAATATTATTTTCTTAATTATTCGATGTTTGTTTTGCACATATTATATATAAACACAATCATAAATTTATATATACATGTGCACACGCATTAGAAGCACTTACAGAGACACATATGCACACACATGCACATTGCCCTAAACCAAACTTGAGAAATTATATGTTGCTTCTTTATTGAAAAACATCATGTTCAACGCATGTATGATCTATATGTACTCAGTGTGTGTGTATGTAACACATTGAATTTACACATGTAATATATATGTATGTCTGTGTGTATACACGTGTGTATGTATATATGTGTACTAATATAATATATGCAATGTGTACGATTTTCATTTGTTAACACTCTATCTCTTCTCTCATACATACACAGTGTCACCATGCATAATCCCTTCTCTCATACATACACACCATGCATGATCATGATCCATAATATGTAGCCTGTCTCTTCTCTCATACATACACACCATGCATGATCCATAATATGTACTGATGTTACAATATTATGTAATATGTATAATGTATATCTGTGTATAACACTCACTCCTCTCATACATAAACACCATGCATGATCCATCCTAACCCTAAACCCTAAACCCTACATTGAATTTACACATGTAATATGTATGTATGTCTGTGTGTATACACGTGTGTATGTATATGTGTGTACTAATATATCCAATGTGTATGAATTTAATTTGTTAACACTCTCACTCTTCTCTCATACATACACACCATGCATGATCCATGTAAATATGTACTGTCTCTCTTTTCTCAAACATACACACCATGCATGATCCATAATATGTATTGTCACTCTTCTCTCATACATACACACCATACATGATCCTGTACTCTGTCTCTCTAATATTAATATACTAATATGTATGTATGTCTATGTGTATAATACTATGTGTGTATATATGTATCGCTGCATGTGAAACTTTAACACTCTCATGGACACACACGTGTTAAACCCTTGCATGATATTTATTCTTGGGGTGTATGTGATACACCCACGCACACGCACACGCTGATAATATAATGAAAGAATATTCGTTTAGGGCGAATCTATAGTTTATTCTTTTTAGGGTTTAAGTATATTCTTAAAAGGAATATTCGATTAGGGTTAATATATATTCTATTCCTTTTAGGGTTTTGTATATTCCTAGGGTTTGTAAGGCGGCGGCGGCGGCGAGCGAAATCTCCTTCTCTCTCTCACACAGGTGAGATCTCTCTCTCTCTCTCACACGCACACTCCTCTGCGTTTATTTGTGATATTTATTTATTTTTATTCACATATATATTTATATGTGTGTGTATCTTAATAATATAATTTAGATCTCTATCTCTCGCACACACACGCACACTCGTATACATATACACACAGATATATATATATATATATATATATATATATATATATATATCCTCTCTCTCTCTCTTCTCTATAGATCTCTATCTCTTGCACACACACGCACACTCTATATATATATGTGTGTGTGTGTTTTGTTTATCTGTATGATTTATTTGTTTCATATACGCATACACACGATATACATATACACATATATATATATATATATATATATATATATATATATATATATATATATATATATATAATAATATACTATGTATACATACATATATTATGTGTCCAGTATCTGTATAATCTGTATATCTCTGTGTGTGTGTGTTAGCGGCGGGATTAATCCTGCCCTATATGGTGAAGATGTGTGTAAGCGGCGGGATTAATCCCGCCGCTATATAATTAGCCACTCGGCGGCGGGATTAATCCCATCGCGTACGCATGCCCTGCGCGGAATCAGGCGGGATTTATCCTGCCGCCATTGGCCTGCCTGAAGGGCCTAGGCGGCGGGATTAATCCCGCCGGATTTCGCACATGGCATTGGCGTCTGGCGGGATTAATCCCGCCGCGTACGCATGCCCTGCACGGAATTGGGCGGGATTTATCCCGCTGCCATTGGCCTGCCTGAAGGGCCTAGGTGGCGGGATTAATCCCGCCGGATTTTGCACAGGGCATTGGCGTCCGGCGGGATTAATCCCGCCGACTAAGGCCCGAGTGAAGAGCCTGGGCGGCGGATTAATCCCGCTGCGTACGCATGCCCTGCGCGGAATCGGCGGGATTTATCCCGCCGCCATTGGCCTGCCTGAAGGGCTTAGGCGGTGGGATTAATCCCGCCGCCCTGCGTGGAATTCGGGATTAATCCCGCCGCCCCGGCCTTCACTCGGGCTGGAAGCAGGATTAATCCCGCCGCCAAAGGCCTGCCTAAAGGGCCTAGGCGGCGGGATTAATCCCGCCCGATTTCGAGCAGGGAATTGGCGTCCGGCGGGATTAATCCCGCCGCATAGGGACCGAGTGAAGGCCCTGGGCGGCGGGATTAATCCCGCCGAGCCTTCAATGCCTGTTGGAGGAATGAATCCCGCCACCCTTCCTTTTTTCTCCATTGGTGAGTCGGACCAATCCCAAACGTTTCTGTCTGAGACGTAGAAGGTTTACAACATACCAATGGAGAGAACGGGAAGGGTGGCGAAATTCATTTAACCATCCCTTACATGGTGGGCGAGATTAATCCCGCCTCCTTTCTGGAGTCACTGAAGGGGTGTGAAATAAATCCTGCCCAGTTCTCTCTGAGACCGAGAAGGGTGGCAAGATTAATTCCGCACTCCCGTTCAAGGCCTCCAGAAAGGTGGCGAGATTAATCCCGCCCACTCTTTCAGGAGGCATTGAAGGGGTGGCGAGATTAATCCCGCCGCACCTTCCATGTGAATATATATGTGTATTAGTATATATAAGTTGCATATCTCATTTTATTTACTTTTATCATCTTATCATAATATTTCGAGTAAAAGCTAGGAAACTATGTAAAACTGTCCAGAGCTCACATTTGTGGTGGTTCTAAAACGAAATGTTATCTTTCTTTTGAACTAGCACAAATGTGAGCTTTGGACAGTTAATTCCGTCTACTTCTCTCTGTGTATTATTTTTGTATATTCGGGTTTATACAAGTGTGTGCGTTTTTATATGATTTGTATTCATAGTGTATTATTTTGCAGAAGGACGATTTAATTAAACAAGGAGATCGAGTCATTAGTATGGAGTCGTCGTCAAATTCTGGGTAAGAATTAAAATAAAATCTGTTATACTCGGATATGTGCTTGAACTAATCATTTTTGTATTCAGATGTGGAATTGAGGTGACATTAAAGACGAGAGCAGGAGAAGAGATGGGCAGGGGGATTCTGGAATCAACTTGGCCATTTTCAAACTAAACGGGAAGCGCATTGGACAACCATGGTTGCTGTCAAACTAACCTCTGTCACATCGCATGGACAAGCAAAACAATGGAAAGTGGTGTGCTAGTCAAGCATCCGAAAGCATGTGAACCCAGATTGACGATGCTCGACACATATGCCTTGTTCCATCCAATGTCACGTTCTCGGATCCAGAGGTCGCCAGTTACAACATTAATTTCGGGTGGTTTTGTCGACTTGTGGATAATGACGTTCACGTGTTCACTAATGATGTTGACCTTGGAGTTCTTCTTCAACTCAACGAAAGCCCATCTATGGAGGGGATCCATCTGGATGTCTACTTCGAAGATCTTCAGACTCATCGAGTAGGTGTATTGTCAGGAGATATTGCTTCACAATACAGAAAATCAGCAAGTGGAGCAATCGTCCCTCTTCACATTGAAGAAGAACACAGCGACATCATAAAGGAGATTGAGAGGGTGGCTTGGTCTCAGGTTTTTACAGATCACGTTCAATTTGCTTAGCAAATTTCGGGAGCTGGAAGAGTGTGCCGAGAACATTAGAACAGCATCAATCGGGGATCACACATGTTGATTCGGATCGTAGAAGAAAATCATTAGTCGTTTTGTCAGCTGCACCTGTGGCGTCCATGCTGCAATAAGCCACAAGGAAATGATGTTGGATGATAGATTTACCTGTAGGGTTAAGTATTGCAGCGTCAACCCAAACTTCAATTACAGGCCACTCAATCAGGAACGTGTAGCTGAGCTCATGGAGAAGATGAAGGACGACAATTCTTACACCGTTCCACATAATGCTGTTTTGTGCGCATACTACGAAAGAAAAAGGCGCTGACAAAGTGTGGATCACAACACCGGAACAAATGAGGAAGGTTCAGACGGAGAATAGAAAATATAAGTACTACATCATTAGTGGCCAGCACACAATAACGGCAGCCCAACGACTTCTCGACGAACACAACAAAGGAACGATGGCAACAAAACTTTCCGAGCATACCCGTGAGAAGCTGACAAAAAGATCGGCGTTTTTAGCGAAGCCGAATCTCACAATCGAGCAGTACCATAAGTTATCGGCGGAATGGGACGCTGACACCAACCACTACAACAGCAAAATATGGGAGAAGTTAAACACACGCGAGCCGTGTGGGAATCTCTTCAGCGACCACAAAGAGCTACCGCAGGGAATACACAATCTGCGGAATACCGGGTAAGCAAATTGTTTGGGCGGGATTTATCTCGCCGGTATATTAATCTGTCTTTTTTCTCAGAGAGTTGAAGAAATTGTAGCAGTTGATTTTGCCCAGGTGGGCGGGAAGGAAACATCCTTTTTGATGATGTTGATTTCTTGTCCCGAGGATAGGATCTTTGCAAATGGTTGGGGATTATGGAATCCTTTGCAAAAGGAACACTGAAGAAGAAGCAGACAAGTGAAGTGGAGCCCTCAGAAGTCTGCAAAGAAACCCAGTAAGACGCCGAAGGCTAAGTCTGTTCAATCTATAAAGGATGTAGACAACGATTTCAAGCTCACATGGTTGAAGCCTTTAAATGGAACAACGATGGAGGAGATGGAAGTCTTGGCTGATTTGGTGATTGATGGCAAATTACAGATTAACAACAGCAGCCCACCTCTCCTTTTCATCTCAAGGCAATGGAGTTGAAGACGGTCAGGCACTTCAAGGAGTGGTTGGGAATACACTGCCACAAACTGGGTTGGATTTCGGCTTCAACATACGAAGAGGTCAGCAAATATTTGCATGTGACAAACGATGATATGCTTGTCGAATGGGTGAATCAATCGGAAGATCTGGGCAAGAATCTATTGCACGCCAACGCCAAAAAGGAGAACATTGCGATGACGCCTTCTCTTATGGCAGTCCTTCAGCAGCGGAGAACCGAGTTGAACCTTATAAAGGAGGATGCTACGAATCACGACAAGCCCTACAGATGTTTGTTGTTGGATTCGGAGACTTTATGGGGTACATCACTGCTTGTAGGAAACCGTTTCAATTGTTCGTGATGGATCGGGGTGTCAAAAAATCCTTCGACAGACAGGACACTAGAGGATTTGGTGGAGAAACTTAGCCGTGCAAGCATGTACAAAGAAGGTATTTATTATTGAATTCATACTTGCACTCTTGACTGATATCTACGTTTTCAGGTATTTATTTCTTGATTCTTGCTCATGTCACCGATACCTTTGCCTTCTCCTTTGCCAAGAGGAATAAACATCGTTGGACAGGATTTTATATGAATGATGCTAATCCGAAGTGCATTGATTCGGTTGTTCACTTGGTTGTTAGGAATGCGCCAAACATTTCAAACTTCCAAATGACTGGCCAGGCATCTGTTTGCACTCCAACGGCCCTGAACCTCCATCCGATACACCGATAGGTGAGAGTGACGTATTCGGCAATGTACGTTATCCAAACATCACAAGTCAAGCGGCACGGAGCATCGTCAACTTGATCAGGGGTCCTCACAGTGATGCGTGGGTTTTTGACTACTGCACTAGGGGGTCCGTCTTGAAGGAGTGTTACCTTCGGCATACATGTGTGTATTTGCCGTTGAAAAGGATAAGACCATGGTTGAGGACCTGAACAAGTGGATAGATAGGTTCTCAACTGATACCCCAACGAATCCATAAAGAGTATTTGAGAAAGTTCCCTCCAGATAAGTGCGATAGCTCTGAAGACGAATCTGGTTCAATGTCGGAGTCTGAGGACGAACTTCAATCAGATATTAGACCGGAAGTTATCTCGAGGAGTACAGAACATTGCACACTCCATTACCCATGGAAACATCAATAGAAGATGCAGAAGATCTTGAACCATCTCACAAGCGGCTTAGACCTTCTTCGCCTCACTCAGAAGGTAATAGCGAAGAAGAATTGTTAATGAATTGTTAGAGTGACGAATAGTTGTAAATGAGTGTAACATAAGGCATTTTTGTATATTTCGTTTATATTTGTACAGAAAATAAATTCTCAAGGATTAATGAAGCTTTTAGTTCAAACATGGGTCACACATTAACAAGGTAAATAATATACCTTGATAATTTTAAGGTCAGCTAATTATCATTTTGCAGATGTAATGAAACATTGAGAACATGGATTTTCAGCATTGGCATGAGGTAAGAGGGGTTTGGCGACAATTTCTTGTGCCACATGTCAGAATGACAGAGTTCATGCAGGAAATGGATAATAATGCAGCTCAAAACATCGTTACCATGGGGGCCACTTCAGTTTTTTCATCATCATTTTTATTGGCTTCAGTTCCGAAATCAATTTCTTCAGCGCATGCAATATCTGAATCTTGTAAGGATGATGTACAATTAAATGATGAAGGGATAGGCAACGAGATAGTGGCAACGGATAAATGTGAAAGGGAGCAAACAAGTGATTTGCAAAGTATTCAAGAGGCAACGCTATCTCATGTTACTCATGGCCATATTGTGTTGTTGGATGTCAATGGTGTTCTGCTTCATCGACAAAGGCCCGAGGATAGGAAAAAAGAAATCAAACAAGGAGATTTCATTCCTTGTCATGGTAAATTTCGATATGATATTATTTTTCGTCCAGGGTTGGATCGTCTCTTTCAAAAGCTTAAGGAGATGGGTGCGCTTGTGGGGATTTGGTCATGCATGCAGATTCATAACTTAACACCGCTGTTGAATTTGCTTAAGAAACATTGTAGTGTTGCAGAAGAGGTGATTCGTAAAGATTGGATTTTTGACCAGCGATATGTTATAAACCTCTCGAATTTCACAATATAAGAAAGGAAAGCAAGCCATACTTCTTCAAGAATGAAAGAATAATTGGGACTCATGGGGAGATCAGTCGCTTAAGGATAATGAAGAATGCACATATCTTAGTAGTAGACGACTCTCCTCAGAAGGCTATGCTCAACCAAAACATTGCTTGTATTCATCCAATCACTTTCGATCCATATTCTGATACCGATATCATGGATGAGCTAGTGAACTACTTGGATACGTGCCTCAGAAAGAAGAATCTCGAAAATTTTTGTGAGCAGTATCCACCGTATCATACATTTCCTGAAGCTTTTCTTTCTCGTGATTTTGAATTTTATAAAATGAAGGATAGCAACCGGGCGCTTTATAATATTATTCTTAAGGAACGTCAGTTTTTAGATGAGCCTTTATGCAGACCTTCTCTTATCACATCTTATGTATTAACAAGGATGGCAACTCCCAATTGCATTCGTGAGAGTGTTAAGTGGTGGCAACAACATCAAGATATTGACCAAAATGATTTGATTAATCCGGAGAGTGATGATTTAGACAAAATGAGATTTCTTTGTATGATAGGAAGAAAGTATTTATAAAAAATTAACATGTTGATAAGAAAATGATTTCATTTGTAATTATGTTTGATAGTATTTCTTCATTATTGTAAACTATTTTTAGAATAATATGAATATTCTAAGATATTTTAGGAATATTCCTTACTAAGTAAGGTTATTGAAGGATTAATTAATTAATTAATTAATATTTAAGGCTTAATTACATATTAATTAAATGATTAATTAATAATTAAAACTTAAGTATTAATTAGTAATTTATTTTATATTCCCATTTTCACGTATCATGCCCACTTAGTTACAACGTGCATGTATCCTTGCATTACATAAACTGTGTATGTATCTCTCTCTCTCACTCACACACACACACACATATTAAGCTATGTAATGAATGTATGTATGCATAGGATCTACAGTGAAACTTAGCAGAGTCTGGGATACACACACTACTGGTTACAGTACTAAATTCAGGGACATTAACGGCAAAAGCAGAACCAACAAAGGTCTTATAAAATGACCAATACGACCAAGCTGAGCGCTCCTCCCATAGCCACATGCTCACTTGTAGTTGGATCCACAAGGACAAGGATTTCACAGGACAAGCAGCAGTGCATTCACAAGTAGCACCAGATGTGCTTCAGAACCACTGCACCATCACTATGCAAAGTCCACCGAGGAGTGTGTAACCCCAAGACTACCTTTTGCATTGTGGAAGCCAGAGCTGTTCCTAGCCTTGTTTCTCTACTCAATGAGCCCGCTAGCTTGGCAGCTGAAACATCAGTTAGAGGTGTGTATGTGTGTGTGTAGTGTCAAGTAGATGAATACGTATGGCAACATCTGGACACATCATATTATATATATATATATATGTGTGTGTGTGGTGTGTGTGTGTGTACACAGCCGTATACATGGACACAACACAAAACTATAACCTACTTATACACTGAGAGAGAATATATATGTGCAATGTGCAACTTATGCACACCATACATACCTCCACGCATGTATATATGTGTTCTAAACAGGCTGTTTTATAGGTGCGTGAGGTTATCCTTGATTGAAGAGATATCAAGTTATTTCTAAATTAACTGGAGTGCGTGCATGCATGTGTGTGGAGAAAAAAAGAGGAAGGAAGGGGGATCTTCAACCAAACACAAAATACCATACATGCATATACATTACATACTACCAAGTGAGATATATAGATATGAAGAAATATAGAGGTATATGCAAATAGTATGCTAAATCAATAATACATAAGAATACCGATTTAAATAACTACATGTTTGTCAAAGTGGTTGAACACTATGGGCACATGTATAGAATTTCATCTGTGTCTTTAGATTCCGGCTTTAAAATAGAAAAAAGAGCACCTCCACATCGGATTTATTAAAAATAAGTGGTAAAGAAGATCGATTGGTAGTCACCATAGGTTGTGGCGCCTTGAATGACATTATCATATGTAATCCTAAAGAATTCTCCATAGGATCATGCACCTCCTCTGCAAATATTGCATCTATTTTGGTGAGTAAATATAACCTACAAGTTAAATTATTATACACGTTGTGTAACGCTCCACACAAGATCTGCCAACTCAAACCTCCCAATCAAAGAACACGTGGTGTTCTCCCTCGAGCAATACGCAGACTTGTAATATCATGTGCTTAACACACTAGTACAATACTTTTCGCTAGTACCCAGCTTGTCCTAAGGACCGTGATCACCCTAATACTCTTGTCCCTTTTTATATCATATGCCTATATCCTTTTTATTTATGGACTCTCTATTTATGGATTGTGTACCTTTATGGGACTTCCAGATCTATGTACACATGTCATTAGTATATTCTTGAATATTCCACCTAGCAGTTATAAGTCCTTTACATAAGTCTACTTCCTTACATTCCTCCCCTTTTACAAAGATCTTTGTCCTCAAAGATCGAAGAACCAATTTTCAGTGTGCACACATTAATTCATATATTACCACGTCGATGTTTTGGAGGAGCATCATCAACTTGCTCTGGAAGTTGATCAACTGCTTGTGCATCTTTAAGAATATCAATCCAATATTCACCTCGGATTAAAGCATTTTTCAATTGCCTAACATGAAAATAGGATGTATACACACCCCAGCAAGCAGCTATAATTTATATGCAACATTATTGATTTTCTCAATAATATCAAATGGACCAGCATACCTAAGAGCCAATTTATCACATTTACCTTTGCGTAGTGCTTCAATAGAAGATCTTTATAAATCGAAGGAAATATCACTTGAACATAGACTTTATCACCCACATGAAAGTGACGAAAAGAACGATGCTTATTAGCATATTTGGCTTGACGATCACGAGCTTTAAAAATATTACATCTACAGTCTTGAAGAATATTCTCTAAGTGTTTGTTAACTCACAAGCCTCTTTATCAGCATACGTTCTTTCCAATCTATACTAATATCCAAAGAAGTACGAGAATATCGTCCAAACATTGCATAATAAGGACTCATAGAGGTAGAATCATGCTTACTATTATTATAACAAACTCTATTAAGGGAATATATTTATCCCATTTACCTGGGTGATTACCCACAGTAGCTCGCACATATCCTCAAGAACTTGATTAACTCTTTCAGTTTGGCCATCTATTTGTGGATGATCACTACTACTAAGTTTAAGCTTAATTCTCAAACCTCGAAAAAAATTAAGCCAAAAATCACCAGTAAACTTAGTATCTTGATCACTAACCACATCACAAGGCATACCCATGGTAGGAAACACCTTTGACATATATAAACGTGCTAAGTTCACAGCTTTAGCATCTTTTTAAGTGGTAAAAAACGATCATACTTAGTTAGACCCATATTTGCTCATGCTTTTGCTGTGTCTTTGGCAAATGAGTAATAAAATCCATAGAGATACTTTCCCAATGTTCATGTGGAACTTCTAACTGATGCAATAAGCCAGGCTGTGCAACTCTTTCAGCCTTAACTGGCTAACACGTAGTACATGTTTTGATATAATTACATATATCATTCTCATATGTTTCCAGTAAAACCTTCGTTTAACTAGATCATATGTTTTCTTTTCACCCAAGTGTCTAACCAACGGGCTATCATGCATCTCAAACATAATACGAGAAAGTATTTCTCTATCCTTAGGGACATATAATCGGCCCTTATAAAATAACATACCATTATGCATGGTATACGGCTCTACAGGCATAGAAAACAATTTTCTAGCTTCCTGATCCTTAGTTTGAGCAGCCAGAATGTGTTTCACCAAGGGACTATGCAACTTGGATACAGTATTTAAGCATTTAACACGTGATACTGCATCTGCCACCACATTATGTTTACCTTCCTTATTTATTATTTCCATATAAGGAAATTCATCCAAAAACAATTTCCATCGTGCATGGCGAGCATTTAAATCTTTATGTGTCTTACAATACTGCAGTGGTTTATGATCAGTATACACCTTAAACGGCTGGCCATTATGGAGATATGTCTCCATAACTTTAATGCATGAACTATAGCCAATAGTTCCTGTTCATATGTGGAATAACGTTTTTCTACATCACTAAGTTTTCTGCTTTCATAAGCAATTACATGCCCATCTTGCATGAGCACAGCACCGAGTGCTGCCCCACAGGCATCTGCATATACCACGTAAGGTTTTGCATTATCTGCTATAGCAAGCACAGGTGCTTTAGTTAACAAAGACTTAAGCATTTCAAAGCTATCATTTTGATTAGCTTCCCACACGAAGGTACATCGTGCTTAAGTAGGTTTGTTAAAGGCAAAGCTACCCTTGAAAATCCAAGGACAAAACGTCTATAATAATTAGCTAAACCCATAAAACTTTGTAGTTCATTCACATCATGTGGAATTGGCCAGTTTTTTACAACTGCCACCTTTTTAGGATCAACTTTTAATCCTTCATAAGAAACCACATTACCTAAATATTCTACTTTGGGTTTAAAAAATTCACACTTAGACATTTTCGCATATAATTTATGCTTAAGTAAAACTTCTAACACTTGTTTTAAATGTAACAAATGTTCGGTAGGAGTTTTACTATATATTAAAATATCGTCTAAGAAAACTTGCACAAATTGGTCAATATACCGTGAAAAAATGTTATTCATTAATGTCATAAAAGTAGCAGGTGCATTAGTCAACCCAAAAGGCATTACTAGAAATTCATAATGACCTTGTTGAGTTCGAAAAGCTGTTTTCATCACATCCTGTTCTCGAAAAGTTACTTGGTGATAACCACTCCTTAGGTCTATCTTTGTAAAACAAGTGGCACCCGCCAACTTATCAAAAATATCAGTATAGTATGTTTATTTTTGATAGTGGTCTTATTAAGCATACGATAATCAATACACAGTCTCATAGACCCATCTTTTTTTTTAACTAAAAATACAGGTGCTCCAAAGGGAGACTTACTAGGTCATATAAAACCTTGAGATATAAGCTCTTGAACTTGCTTTTTAACCTCAAGTTCCTCTAGATGAGTTAATCGATAAAGACTTCGAGAGACAGGCTTAGTCCCACTTTCAAGATCAATTTCATGCTCAATTTCTCGCCGTGGGGGAAGCCCCTGAGGTAATGTATCAGGAAATACATCTATATATAATATTGCAATTGAGCATTATACAAGTCCTTATTCTCACATGTTGTAAGTTTAACACTTAATTTTGAAGTTAAGTAAGAATTATCGTATTTGACATTTTCAGCTATGGAATTCTTCCCAGCTATAACTTTATGACAATTTGGCTTGCAAGTAAGTGAATTTAGGGTTCTAGGGTTAATCCTAATGTGAACAAGTTTAACACATAAACCTCGATTAGCATTAATTACATTTTTAAGTTTAATGGTAGAAAATAAGGTATGTATATCTCTAATAACTATATTACCATGTTCATCTAATATTAAAGGATGTACCTGAACATGATTGTTATCGATATTTGAAGCATCCTCCATATCACACAAATACACCAAATAACTTGCAGTGGAATTCCTTATTGCTTGCTTCATAGAAGTTGCAGAAAGTAACTTACTAGGAGAAGTATACTTCTTTCCATGCCAAACTATCTTGAAATTATTGTGCTCCATGGAAACTTCATAAGTATTCCAACCAATCAATTATTGGTGTCATCTTCTTAAACTAAGGCATGCCAAAGATGATATCATATCGATTCAAGTTAGCCACAAAAAAGTCCTCCTTCATTGTAGTGCCCTTTACAGTTAATGGTATAGTAACTATACCATGATGCTCTTGTGGATTTATAACAGCCCCTTCAATATAATATGGATTTGTAGTTTTCACTGGTAACTTCAAATGATTAACAAAGTTCCATGAAATCCAATTATCAGAACTACCAGAGTCCAATAATACACTTGCAGAAGTACCATGTGCTTGAGCCAATGACTGGTTCTTCTGGACCAAGAGGAAGAGTTTTCCCAACAATACAGCTCACTTGTTTAGCTGTATCAAAAAGCTTTTTAGGACTACCCTTAATGGATACACTCTTCCTAAGGGGGCAATCTCTAACCACATGTGTAGTGTCACCACACTTAAAGCATCCTTTAGTGGCTTGATAAGACTTGACATGTATATTTGAATTTTTCTGAAATTCTCCCTTTTTGTCATACGGGTTATCCATAACTTCTATATTCACGATGCTCCTTGCCTAAGGAAATATCAATATTCCTTGCCTTTTTAAACATCTCCTCAATGTCCACATCAATAGAGTCAGCAGCCTCCAACTGAGATTTCATAGTTGGACTTGCCAATCCATCCAAAAAGTACATCTTTTGGACTTCCACTAGTAAAACAGTCCTCGAGAAATAATCAGTCATTTCTTTGATATAACTATCCAAGTTATTTTGCTATGTTAGTGCTAGCAGTGCCACCTTAGAATCATTAGCAGGAGAGTATTCAGAAGAAAATAACTTCTTAAACTCCTCAAGTGAGTCCACCAATCGACCACTTTTTCCTCTTTCTACACTCACACGATGCCACCACTTGAGTGCATCTCCTGTCAAGGCAAAAGTCACTACATGAAAAGCTTCATCTAACGTAAGGCCTTGCAGTTCCACTAGCTTTTCAGTGTTAGCTAGCCAAGCAATAGCTATCACCGGCTTGCCATGGCCATTGAAATTCGGCACAAGCCTTTTTTCAAAATGTTTGGAAGAGAAACCCTTAAAACCGAACTTCTAATAACCCTCGTAGCTCATCACGGAAAAAATCAAGACCCTCATGAACATCTTTCACAAGTGTCTCCAGAGTGGATTTAACACAAGCAAATTCAGCAGTAAGAGCTTCATCAGTTCACTCATACTTTGGAACAGAGTTGTTCCCTTCTTCATGTTCGACTTCCATATTAATTTCTTCACCTTTCTCTGCCTCAATCACTCTAGGCACAACCACAGGGTTGTCACTCATGATCGTGTGGCTTCGATACCAATTGTAACACTCCTAACACACGTGTATGGACACGCACACAAGATCTGCCAACTCAAACCTCCCAACCAAAGAACACGTGGTGTTCTCCCCTGAGCAATACGTAGACTTGTAATATCGTGTTCTTAACACACTAGTACAGTACTTTTCGCTAGTACCCAACTCGTCCTAAGGACTGTGATCACCCTAAATACTCTTGTCCCTTTTTATATCATATGCCTATATCCTTTTTATTTATGGACTCTCTATTTATGGATTGTGTACCTTTATGGGACTTCCAGATCTATGTACACATGTCATTAATATATTCTTGAATATTCCACCTAGCAATTATAAGTCCTACTTAAGTCTACTTCCTTACATGTTGCCACTTTATGCATGGTAACCATATAATCGAGCAAAATTGGTTGATTATTTGGCTACTACCAAAAAAGCTATGTAAGTGCCACATAGATGCCATGTAAATTTTATATTTTAAATAACCTGTAAGTGGAAATCTAAACTGCCGGTAAAATAAATAATTTATTAAAATTTGATTGGTCGAGGCAATTAACCACCTACTAATGAAAAGTGGGCCTAAGATCAATAAGAACTTGTAGCAACCAAACTTTATATTTGATGCGACTATTCAAGAACTTGTTTTAATAATCATATGGTATAGAGGTTTTGATATAACTTCTATATTTTAATAAGTGAAACATATTTTTTCAATTAATTCTTTATTCTTGATAATTCTCCAAATGACCCACAAGTTTAATATATATTTTAATTTTTAATACTTAAAGTGTTACTTTTTCACATTTTTCACATAGAATAAATCTATAAATTAAATTTTGTAAATTAAGTGATATATATTTAAGAAGTCATTAATATTTAATATGATTTAAAGATTTTAATACATTTATTGATGTGGGATATATATCAAATATGTGGTTATCATTATTTATATGAAGATTGTTAATAAAATTTGTGTTCAAGATTGTTGCATAAAAAACAATTTCATGTGATTACAACATTACAAAATAAAAATTAATATTAAATTTCATGTCCTAATGTTATATAAAAAAATTTACAATAATTAAATTATATTTTTTTATATGTTGTACTATATATAAATATAAATGTGATGCATATAAATAATAAATTTTAAATTTTAAAAATTAATTGCAATGACAAGTATAAACTTATATATTTTGGTATAGATATTTTAATGAAATGAGTATATTTCAATGCAATAATTATTTTTATAATAAAAAAAAATCATTCATCCTAAAATGGATTAATAAATAATTATCTTTAATTATTTCATTTTTCTCTTGTGTACCATAATCAAATCATAAAATGTATACATCACATACCTAAGGGTTGTGTGGCCAAGACATATCTTAATCTTAATGTTAGTACTTATCGACCACATGAGTGTACAATATTTATACATAGACATTTCATTTTGATTAGTTTTGCAAATTATTGACATTACATCTTTATTGGTAATATTTTTCTTAAATAATTTAAGAAAATTTCCACTTAAAATTAATACATCAACTCTTAATGGTATTACATGGATTATTAAAAGGGTATAAACTTTCATTAAAATATGTTAAACTTGATATTATTTCCCTTTGAACGCAACTATATGTACATTTACTTAGTAGTAATAAAAAGGTTCTACAATTCTTATGTTATATAAAATTAAATAATTAAATTTATTTATAGTAACTAAAAATTATTTAAATAGAAATAATTTTATTACTTAAATTAATTATCATATAATTTATTACTTAGTTAACGTTTACAAAACTCTCTTTCACATCTTCCTTTTTGAATGATCCAATTTTAATCTTTTACTTTTTTTGTATTAAAACAAAATAAGAATAAGTATGTATATGTGTTATACATTTAATAATATCCCATGTTTGATATCGAATATAGAGCAAATCATTATAGTAAATATATATATACTAAGTATAATTTAGTGACATGGTGTATTTAACATAAGGTAATCTCTATATTTAATAATATTTACAAATTGATGATGTGGCATTTTCATTCCTATATTGCATATGTTAATTAAGGATGTAGGTCCATGTGTGCAGCTACATGTGCACATATTATTATTAACGTAGTGGATTTTGATAGCTGTCGGATTAGTTTCAATTTGGATCACTCGCTCTTATAAGTTAGGGTTTTTGGGCTAATAGATATACACATTTATATATTCCGAGCTCTCACATTGGTGGAGGTGAGGGGCACCTCTAATTGTCCCTACAGAGCGCTCGGATTTGTGTTTTTTTTTATAAATCTTTTTTATCTTCTTAGATTTAGTTTTTCCATTGTCTAGATTTGTTCCGTCCTTATAGATTTTTTTTTTTTCTTCTTTTTCATTCATGGATGCATAACAGGCTAATCTTTTGTCTGTGAAGCAACTACTCATGCAGTTGTTGAATGCTATGCGAATGCAATTGAACAATCACTGTCAGTTGATGGTAGCATTCATAGCCCATAGTACTACTCTTGCTTTTGATGCGAATCCTCGCGTTCAGCCGGATTACTTTCGTGGAAATCTTGGGGATGATGTGTACCATTGGTTTGACCACTTCATCATGGTTGCCACATATCATTCGTGGGACGATGCTCAGTGTTTGCACGAGTTTCCTGTTTGTCTTCAAGGAACGGCATTGCAATGGTACAATGGTCTAGACGTCGCAACTCGTGGGGATTGGAGTATTCTTCCAGTGATCTTCAAATGTGCGTTTGGGTATACTGATGACTATGATAATGCTTTTTAGTAGTTGCATCGTATTTGTCAGGAGCTATCTAAGTCTGTGATGTAGTTCAATGTTCACTTTTGGAGCATTTTGCTGCGTGCAGAGCCTAACATGTTGGAGCGCATCAAGTTAGGTATGTTGTGGCCAGCACTTTGTCAAGACCTTATGGGGCTTGTGGCTCCAGTGACTCTTGACAATGCTTCGCAACAGGCACACGATATGAGTCATTGCCTCTTCAACTTGTAACTTCACGTTCTCTAGTTCCACTTTATATTGAGGATGGTCCTACTCTGATGGAGGTTGATGCTGCCGCTGCACATGTATCAACACATGGTTGGGGCTGTGGACATGTGCAGTTCGTTGTTGGGCGTGATGAGGTTGAACACATGTATTGGTGTTGTCGACAATTTCCCGATTGGCATCCTGCATTTCTGGGGTAGAGTCCTTGGCGACAACAATGTTCGGTTGGCGCCGATGCAGTGGAAGATCTTGATGCAGTAGATCTTCCGGGAAATGACAAATTGCATGAGTAAAGGAGGGTCCTCGTGAGAATAAGTTAGTGACCCCTTCGTCTTTCTTTCAAAAGTATCATCAAGGGGTTCACTTGGCACCATTTCATTCGGTCTTCACTTTTCAAGCTCAATTTAATCACACGACACGTCCTATTTTCCTTTCAATATTGGTGGATACATGTTCAAGTTTGTCTTTTATTTCTCAGTCTATTGCTACATGTTGTAGTCTTCATTTGCATTGTGCGGTAGAACCAGTCTTTATTTTGTATGGCAACGGACACACTCATGCTTGTTCGTGGGATGAAGTTGACATTATTGTTCATGTGGACGATCGTGAGCTTGAGCTTCAATATTTACGAGTGGTGTCAAGTCAAGCTTTTCACCTTATTCTTGGTATGGATTGGTTGACTCGTAATCATGCTAAGTGTGACTTTGAAAAGTCTCCCCCTGTTTGACTCTTCTTCATTTTTCTTCTATTTCTTTTACTTTTATTCCACTTCGTCCATCTTCTTTCACCTTTGCTTTCATCACTTTTGTTTCACCCTTACTTCCGACCATCTTTTCTTCATGCCCTTCCTTTCCCTCTTTGGATCCCTCAAGTGATCGTTGTACTGTAGTTATTAATCAATTGAAGGAGTATGCTGATTTTTTTTTAACTTCGACTTATTGTCTGGGGCCAAGATTGTGACACGCCACCCTATTCTAACTGGGAATCCTAGGCCAATCAAGGTACCTGTTTGGTGTCGATCACCAAATGAGCTCAAGTTCGCACACCCAAGGACTTCGAAATTTCTAGATAACACCATTCTCCAACATTTCTTTAACATTTGCTCGTAAAATCTTCTCATTTTGTCTAAATCATCACTCTCCGGATTAATCGAATCATTTTAGTCAATATCTTGATGTTGTAATTACTAGTAATATCGTGTTTAGGTCGATTCTCACTACTATGTCCAGATATTTGATGGTGACCTGTATATCTCATATTGTGATGAAGTCGGATGGGAGCATTTAGTTCTACATTGACTATTGTCCATTAAATGATATAACTATTTCAGATGTTTACCCACTTCTTCATACTGTAGATCTTCTGGATCAACTAGGGTGGAGCCGTTGGTTCACCAAGTTATATCTCGCCTTTAGATATTAGTAAGTTTCGATGGTTAACATGGACATTCCCAAGACTACTTTTTGGACACCATTTGGTCTGTATAAATTCCTGGTGATGCCTTTCGATTTGAGCAATGCTCTAACAACTTTTCTAACATATGATGAATGAGGTTCTTTGCAATATGCCGAAGGTGATTGCCAACTTCATCAATGATGTTTTAATCCACTCGGATGGAATGTAGGAGGAGTATGTTGATGATGTATGCAAGGTTTTGGATCAGATGTGGGAAGTTGGTTTGAAGCTGAAGCCATCTAAGTGTGTGTTTGGCTCTAAAAACACCACTTATCTTAGCTATCACATTTCCCATGAAAGTTTACAAGTTGATCTTAACAAACTTATTGCAGTTTTGAAATTCCCTACGCCAAAGTGTGTGAACAATGTGCAACGCTTTCTTGGCAAGGTACAATATTTAGGCCATTTTGTGAATCATCTTTTAGATTGTGCTGCATCGTTACAAGCGTTGTTGAAGTTGTCAATGTTATCTTTTGTTTGATTTAAGGATTGCAAGTAGGTGTTTGCAAATCTTAAAGAGTTATTGACGACTCCTTTAGTTTTGGCATACCCTGATTACACTTGTCCTTTCATCTTGCACGTGGATGCTTCTATCATCGATCTCAGGGGCGTATTGACAGGAGACTATGAGTGTACCTAGCCAACGACATCCCATTGCATACATTAGTCGTACGTTGCATCTAGTAAAGGTGAATTAATCCATGATAGAAAAGAAGCGTCTAGTAGCGGTTTGGGGTTTTAAGAAGCTCCATGCTTACTTACATGGTTCTCAAATGCTGTTGTAAGGCGATCATGTTGTAATCACTTCATTGTTCAAATGGAAGAACTTGGTTGGCCGTACTACTCGGGGGCCTTGAAGCTTCAGATTTACAACTTTGAGGTTGTTCATCACATAGGGAGTTCCATGGTTAATGCTGACACTCTTTCTTGAGATCTTCTTCCACCTTCTTTCTCTTCTTATGTGGCTAGTTGTTCCAACATCAATGAACTTTCTTAACAAAGATTTAGTGTTCACAAGGTGCAAAGTTAGATTTGCCGTCTTTGGATGAGGTTCAGGAAGTTCAAAAAGTTGAATCGTAGATTCAAAGGCTTTATAATGAGTTTGAGAATCCTGCATCACTTGTTTAGGACTTGCTTTTCAGGCACTTACATTTGCAATATTGCCTTCATGACAACCTTCTTTATTTTATGGGGATTAATCCATATGATCATTTACGATTTGTGGTGCCTTTTATCTTCATTCCACGCTTCCTCCACACTTATCATGACTCTCTTGTTCTCAGCGGGCACATGGGACATCGTCGTGTGATGGAGAAATTACACAGATCTTTCTATTGGCCAAAGTTGTGAGGAGATGTGATTCAATATGTGCATAATTGTGTGTGGTGCCAAGCTCTCAATACTCCCCGTGTACTTTGGAAGGACGGTTGGAGTCAATTGCAGTTTCTCGTTCGTTTGAGTTGGTGGTGTTTAATATAATGGAACCTTTTTTGTGGTCGATTACTGATAATGAATACGTTATTATTGTTTCTACTACCTAACTCGTTGGATGGAAGTTGGTGCTCTTGCTAGTGCAATTTCTGTTGTTGGCCAGTTTCTCCTTAATTGGGTTGTGTTTTAGCATTCTTGTTCGGAGCGGATTTTCTCGGATAATAGTCCTACGTTTATGGCTGAGGCATTTCATGTCTTAACATCTCGGCTGGGAATACGCCACACCTTCACAAGTCATCCTCAGACAGATGGTTTGGTGGAACAACTCATCAAGACTTTCAAAGGGATGATCACAAAGTACGTGAACTTTTAACATTCAAATTGTGATGATTATCTGCCGTCTCTCCAATATGCTTATGTCACTGGAATATAAAGTTTCGTTGATACTTCGCCATATAAGCTCTTATATGGTCATGACCTAGTGTTGCCAATGGAGTTGGGTCTATCTTCTCGCTTGCCACGAGATGCCAATGCTAGTTCATGGGATTAATATTTGACGAGCATTCTTCCATTGATCCAAGCAAAGTCTACATAACATTTGGGTTGCGTACAAGTGGGACAATAATGACGCTACAACTCTCATTATCGTCCACTTGCAGAGTATAAGGTGGATGAGTTGGTGTTGGTTCGTTTTCTCAAGTTTATGGTACATAGTTTATCCAAGAGTCTCCTTACTCAGTGAAAGGGACTATATTGAGTGTTGCGGTAAATAGGACCACAAGTTTATAAGGTTCAGCACAACATTCAACTCGATCCTTCAGAGATTGTGCAGGTGCAACAGTTAAAGCGTTTTACAACTAGATCATGAACAAGTTGTGTCGCCTATAGATCCATCGATGCCTCCTTCTGATATTCCTCCTGATCCAAGTCCATCTAACAAAGAACCCTAACCACCTTCCATCCTTCCAAGAGGAAAGTAACTATGGTAAACTAATAAGTATATGTAATTAAGGTATATACAAAGGTTAATCCTATAATTAAAATAATCTATTATTTTATAAAATAGTAGGACTATACCTTTTACTTGTATATATAAACCATAGTTACGAACACGAACACGAAACACGAACACGAGCCTCAGATTTCAGGAACCCGACCACAGAACACGATCACGGCTCACGTTTGGCTCACGAATATTCTATTATGCTATTTTTGAATTATATTTTTAAAAATATGCTATTTTTTAAATATTATTCTTAGTATTTTTATTGCACATAAACTACTTCACACCTATAAACTACTCAAATAACTAAACTATGTCTAGTTTCAATATTATGTTCTGATATATATGTGTGTGTGTGTGTGTGTTGTGTGTGCGTGTTTTAATTAAAAACCCTGTTTTAAGCTTTGATATTTATGTTAAGCAGCAAGTTTCATAAACATAAACTAAAAGAAAAGAAAAGGAAAATAAGTGATGTGTTTAATAGTACCTCTCTCATTGCAACTTAATCTCTGCTCCATTCGACTGTCACATAAAACCATACATTATTAGAACATACATATGAATCCAAATTCATCTACCCGTGACTGAATATGGTATTATGCGCCATGCTTGTTGTGCCTCGGATTGCTTTTGCCGGGCCTTGGATTGCTGCGTGCGCCCTGGATTGCACCATGCGCCCTAGAAAACAAATTTTGTGAGTATATTTGGCAAGAATATTCTAAATAATGTCTCGTGTTACAAACACGGGCCGTGATCCCGGCCGTGGTCGCCGGATCACGGCCCGTGTTCGTAACATGAGACATTATTCACGAACACGGCCGTGGGAACACGACCCATGGCCGTGTTCGTGAAACACGGTGAACATGGCCGGGATCCCAGCCGTGTTCGTAACTATGATATAAACCTTACTTGAATATAACCTTAATTTTTTTAAATAAATTAAAAAAAGAAAATAGATTGGTTTCAATCTAGACCACTCGCTCGTGTACATAAGTTAAGGTTTTTGAGGTAATAGATATACATATTTCTATTTTTTGAGCTCTCACAAAGAGAGTTTTACATACTAAGTATTAAACCACATTCACCTTTGAAGTATCTGTGTGTGATATACACACACATCATGTGATATGTACACACACATATTGTGCATGTCAGTTTACAATTACATCTAATTAAAGAAAGAATTTAGTTAAAAGTATATACCTTTTCCATGGGATGGAATCTGCCATCTATGACATCTTCATTGTAATGACCTCCAGGAGATAGCAAATAAGGAACGACAGTACACTTTGGAGGAAGCATTTCATCTTTGGGCCCAATTCTTCCATTTATCACATTTCTCTCAGGTACTATTAAATAGAAAATTATATTAAATAAAAGAAATAAAAAGAATGAATTTATTATTATTTTTTTAATTAAATATATGACTTACCTAGTTGAACTTACCAGGATCATAATGTGAACCAGCGACCATTTGTTTCCACGTGTCCTCTTCGGTGGCGTAAGATCTCGTATCTTACACTGTAGAAAAAATTTCAGTTAATTACATATACGTGTGTGTTCGTGTGCGTCTCTCTCTCTCTATATATATATAGAGAGAGAGAGAGACACAACACACACACAACATATGTGTGTGTGTGTGTGTGTGAATTTATGTATGTATACATACACATATACGTAGTACAAATACATACATATACATAAACATACTGCGGATGATGTTGTCATGGTGACCAGCCTCCACATATCTCTTAACAGCGTGGTGAACTGAAAACCTCTTTTTTATGTCGGGAATATGCACTGTGAACAAAATAAATTGACATTTTAAATCAAAAATAAATTAAAATAAAAATAAGAATCTTAAATAAAACTTAGGCGAGACTTACGTCCGTAAGGAATGTATTGAAGTGAAGGGTCAAAGAACTGAGGTGCCACGTGTCAGAGAAACCTAACATTTCATTGCTTTCATGGACTCGAAAACAACAAATAATAATATGTGTACATATACATTCACACACACACATTGCGTGCGTGCGTGTGTGTGCATTTATATGTATGCATACAAATACACACACTACACACTCACAGTGGATCGTCTCTTTTGATGAGCCATTTCCGATCGGCCGATCCACTACCGTCGGGGAAAACCCAAAGCGTTTCATAGGGTTTTGCCCTTTGACCACGTGGCCCTAACTTCACGTGCCACCTTTTGCAAAATTAGGTCTAATTAATGGCATTGCACTATTGCGTATGGTAAATTTAAAAAAATGTTACATCATTAATAATACTTATTACTGTAGTTTTACACTAATGTTTAATTGAATTAAAAATTATATATGTATAGAGTAAGATTATATAAATATTGTTATCACCCATATAACAAATTAAAGAATATTTCATAGAAAGTTATAAACCAAAATACTCCTTAAGCTGGACACATGTACGTAGATTTAGAAGACTAAAGAGGTTAAGTGGTATTGTGAGGGTTTCTAGTTTGTATGTAATGGTGTTTAACAATTTAATGTAAATAGTTTATGAAGTGTTAACTTGCGTAGACATCTTAACTCAGTAATTCAATATAAGAATTTGGAGGAGCTGTTCAAGCTTGCTCGCTTGCTAAATGAAAAGGAGAAGGTGTTTAAGGAGAACAAGCAACATAGTAAGAAGCATGGTAGGAGTACCTCTCCAAGTCCTCATGAACACCAAGAGTATAGAGGGAATAATAATCATGCTAGGCCGAAGTCCAAGTTAGTAGCCTCTAGTTCTTATTACATTGACAGCAAACATTGTCACCTTTATGAAGAGGTAGGACACTGAAAGGCAAATTGTCCAAGGAGAAATTGGCCTAAGGTAATGGTGACAAGGATAAGGAGACGCCTAAGAAGCTTTAAGAGATGGAACATGTAAAGGAGCACAAGGGAGACAGGTATAAACCACGAGGTAAATTTCTGTCTATTCTTACTCGATAGGTAAACTGCATGGCAATTGTGGTGGAGGAACAACTTAGTGATGTCCAGTGCGAATCTTCTTGGATAATGGAGTAGCGATAACTTTGTGTCAGCAAAGTTAGTGCAGAAGTGCAGCTTGCCCATGAAGATTGTGCTTCTAAAGGCTCAACTACTATCACACAAAGTTAGAATGCTTGTGTGGAGGAGTTATAACTGGAGTTTGGCAAAACCCAGCTATAAAGACTTTCTTTTTTGTGGAGTTAGTGCGTGTGGATCTCAATCTTGAGATGAGCTGGTTGGAGCATATGAATCATGAGATCAACTGGAGCATCAAGTGAGTGAAGCTTGAGTACAGTAAAGTGAAATACACTTGGTTTGAAACAAAACTTAAATCTCCATCTAAATAAGTATTTTATGCTATGTCTTTAAAGAAATATCTTTGTGATAAAGAAAATCAAGTTTTTCTAATGTATATACAAAAGTTAAATTTTTTTAATGTCACCTCGGGCAAAGTTATTGTGAGAGTTGTCCTTGAGGAGTTTGTTGACATCTTCCCTCCCGAACTACCTCATGGCTTACCACCTGCAAAAGGTGTGGAGCATGAGATTGTGTTGGAATTGGATACAAAACTCATTTAAAGTGGCCATTGGAGCCGTACTTATGCAAGAGCAAAGGCCTATTATTTATGAGAGTCATACTTTAAATCCTACAGAGCAACGGTACTTGACGTATGAGCAAGAGCTACTGGCTATTGTTAATGCATACAAGTTTGAAGGCACTATTTAAATTTCAAGGTGTTTACAGATCACAAGCCTTTAGTATATATGTTCACACAGAAAGAGTTAAACTCTTGACAAGCTCTCTAGATGGTTAAGTTCATGAAGCATTGTGCGAGGAAGGCTAATGTGATGACAAATGCTTTGTCACGCATTAGGAGAGCCATAATGGTTAAAGAATTCCAAACACGCTTATGTAATGCATTAACAAGGACGATCAATGGGTTTAAAGGCGGTTCACATGTGCCCTCACCCTCACGTGAAGGGGTGAGGGTTACATATGACCTATTTACCCTCATGATATTAATTTAAACTTAATAAAATTTGTGTTTTAAAATAAAATAAATATAAATTAGAATTGTGAGTTTCTCAATTACATAATTCTTTTTATATAAAATAAATAAAATTAAAAATTTACCTATTTATATTAATATATTTTAAATTTTTTTATTTAAACCTATAATAATTAAACATGTAACAAGAAAAACATATTCTTACCCTCACAAGAGTAAGGGAATTTAATTAAATCTAAACTTATTTAGAATCTTGTCCTTGAGACCCTCACGAGGGTGAGGGTAAAATATTATATGTGACCAGTGAGGGTAAAAAGATTCTTGAGGGTGAGGGCACATTTGAACTGTCTCTTAGCCAAATAGTTCAACATGCTCAAGCACAAGACGTCGAGGTGCAAAAGCTCAAAAGATAACTAGAGCCACCATTCTCATTTCAGGATAGAGTTTTGTACTACAATGGCCGTGTGTCAACATATCTTCCTTGTGTGGACCATTTGATCGGCCAAGTACTATATTTCCATCATGATTGCCCAAAGGCTGGTCATTTTGGAGGGAGGAAAACGTATGAGCTAATTAAGAGGAGGTTATATTGGAAGAATATGAAAATTGATATCATATAGTACTATAGGACTTGTGACAAGTGTAAGTAAGTAAAGGTGCCTAGGTAGAAACTAGGTGGGCTATTAGTACCATTATTTATTCCAAACAGGCAATGGGGCAGTATCTTTATGAACTCTATCATTCATTTGCCAAGGACACAAAGGCAAAATGAACATGTGTGGGTCATTATGGACAGGTTGACAAAATTTGTTAAGTTAGTTCCCTTAAAGAAAAATGTGAATGCATCAGAGTTGGTTACAATGTGTTTACAACATGTATTTTCTATCTATGGATTTCTAAATGATATTGTAAGTGATTGGGACTCCAAGGTCACTTTTAACTTTTTGAGAGGCTTTTCTAAATACATGAAAGTGAAGCTTAAATTGTTTAGTGGAGATCATCCTGAAACAGATAAGTAAACAAAGAAGGTAAACTAAGTTCTAGAAGATATGCTAAGGTGCATTATTAACCAAAAGGAAGGCCAGTGGGATAAGTATATTTTATTACTCAAGTTTGCTTCAGCCAATAAAGTGAGATTGGGATGAGTCCGTACTATGCTATGTTTAAATGGCATTCCAAGATAGCTTTTGAGTTGGGGTAGCAAGTAAGAAGGCCTAAGGTAACATGGATGAGGAAGTTAAATATTTGAGTGTTGAATTTAAGAACATTCATAGTTTGTGTAAGAAGAACTTACAAATAGCTTAGAGTCGAGCTATTAAGTTTGCTAATGAGTACAAAAGCTTCTGAGAGTTTTAAGTGAAAATATATATTTTCGAGTGGTATTTGTCACACATGTAAGGCAAAACACTATTGGGGCCTTATGAAAAGGATGTAATGATAAGTTGTTTCGTAGGTACTCATGTCCTTATGAGATTTTAGAGTGTATCGATAAAATAACATATCAATTATAACTGCTAGAAGGAGTGAGGGTGCACCCAGTGTTTCATGTTAGCCAATTAAAGAGAGTACTCACAAGGAACAAGTCTTGAGTAAATTATTTATGGATGTACAAGACTGATGATACAGGACCAATTAAGTAAGTTATACTCAAATGACTTGCTAATAACTATTCCGTAAAAAGGTGTAAGCCAAATATTTCCTAAAGGATATAAGGACACAAGTAAGTAGATCTAAAAGAATCTAAAAAAGAATATAAATCTAAGATAATCAAGTCAAGCACTCTAATATTGAAAACTCTTCTAAAAACAACATGTGGAGACTAAGACGGTTTGGGGAGGTTGGGTGGTTTTGTCAAGGTATCTAGTTTCTAAGTAGTTGTCCCTAGGATTTTTAGTTTGTACGTAGTGGTCCCTAGAATGTGACGTTTGTACGTAGTGGTGCTTGACATATATACATTATAAGAGTCTTATCCGCGTTGGACCCTCATCAGAGTCATCACCCTTTGCCTTCATATGTTTTCTATTTTTAAAACACATGCTAAATAATTTAATTTAAAATATAAGATTACATATATTACATTTAAATCACATTGGTACTTTTAATTTAAATATTTTTAATTTTAATTTTTAAACAGTTATTTGAAGTATTGGGTGTTCATATGGATATGGAGAATCGCACAAGAGAGTCCATTCAAGAATTTATTCTTAGAATAGTATGGTATGGAGGTTCTACATTCGATGCGTGGCTAAACATTGCAGCAGCTAAGGTTTGTATAATCAATACATATTTCATATAGTGCGTGTGCGTGCGTGCGTGTAATGTTCCCGTATGTAAGATTGCAGGCCGGCTATTGAATACTCCACAAGCAAGTGCTCAATTGGGATTACCTTCAGCAATTGTTATACAGCTCTCTCAAGTAGCCATAGGAATTGGACAGAAAGCATAATTAATATTTTATATTTAAAACACAAGTTTAATATCAGGCAGAGTAGAAATCGTGACTCATATAATCAGACAATTCAGGTAAATTTTATTTAATTTTTATTTAATTTTTATGGCATTTTAAACTTATAGCTTCATGAAGTCATTGGTGGACTGTTGGGGTGGAAATGGAAAATAATATCATTAATATTTAATCTGGGGTCTCTTTTCTTTATTTCAGCTTAACAAATAGCTATATGTAGCGAGTAAGTAATAAATAAAAATCCTTCGTTATTGTTATTATTATTATTTTATTAATTAAATTTAATTTACAGTTTTGTTTATCTGGTTAACGATAATTAAATAAAAGGACATGGACTATGATATTTGGAGCAGTTTTCTCTCTGTCAATACTTGTTCCAAGTGCAACATAAACTATAGAGTATTGTCCTTCATTGGCGTGCTTACAACTATTTTTGCCTCTGGATATTTAACAATTGCTACTCTTTTCCATGGAAAGGTTGTATTTAATTTACTAATTTATATTTTATATATAATTTATATATTTTCATTATTATTGTTATTTATATTTTAATGTTATTATACAGATTCCAAATGTGAAACGCACCTCTCCACATAGTTATCAAGATTACTTCACCGGTATGACTGGCTTGTCAAGTCTCGGGGACGTGGTAATCCCTGTGTAAGCACTCTCTCTCTTACACACTCACACACACACACGGACACACGCACACACATGTGGTGTATGGGCCTACGTGAACATGTGTTATATATTAAAACATACTGCAGGGAGATTATGGATGCAATGTGGAGACCCCAAGAATATAAAGTGGCATATTTCTACGGAGGAGGAATATTCATTCTTCTAATGGTCATGGTTCCAAGTATTATTATGAACATCAATTTTGGAGATGCATTACTCACAAAGACAAATGCCATAGATTTGCTTCCAGATTCTAAGTTCAGAGACACAACCATAGTGCTCATGCTTATTCACTCGGTACACATAGTACACACACAAACGCACGCACACATATACACAACTAATGTTTTACCTTTTGAAGTTTATCAACTTTGGGATGTATTCAGTACCTGTATATACAATGTGGGAGAAGATGGTGGGAGTACATAAGTCACCTAGCTATATAAAGAGAACATTATTTAGGGTTCCAGTGTTTGTGGGATTTTTGGTGACAGCATCAGCATTTCCATTCTTCGGACCGATTAATAGGTTGTATAACTCTACGATGGTACCATGGAACTTTCATATATATACCATGTATGGTTTATAACATAGTTTTTTGGTCAGCTAAAGAGCAGAAATTAACACATTCTTTATCAAGGTTGGGATGGGTGGTGGATTTAAGTGTTAACCTTGGGATTATCTTGTGGAAGATGGTTGTGGATTGTGGCTTAGCATCATGGGGCAATATGGATGCATTACTGAAGTTAAAAGGTTTTAAATTGTTTGCACGTTGTTATAATTGCTGATAAACATATACATTGTTAGAGTTTTAACCCGAAGGGCCAACATGTGGCTGCTAAGTGGCCATCCAGCGTCATCACCCTATGTGAACAATGTTAAGTCTTCCAAGATAACCCTAAAAGTCTAACTCATAGGCCCAATTAAATAAAAGACTTAGAGTCCTACCCTAAGTCCCCTAAAATAACCATCCCCTGAACCCTAGAGGATAACTCGAGTAAACTTTAGGATCCTGTCCTAGTAGATCTAGACAAGTTCATGCCCTAACCCACAAAGGAGATGTGTCTCACACATACCCCCACGACGAGCCAAGGCATCGTCACTTACCCCTTGAGGAATCACCTTCATTCGGGAGTACAACCCCTTTAGGGCAACAAGGGGTACCTTGAAACACAACTAACCCTTAAGGGTTTGAGTGAAGTCATACCCTAGACCTAGAGCTAATACTTAGTGAGGACACGAGTGTGTGCCATAGGCAAACATGAGTGTTTTACTAAGCAAACTCCCTAAGGCTAGGTTTGGATAACCCTAAGTACATGACCTTGCGAGTGTTTCACGAAAAGGCTCCCGTTAACAAGCTTAGGTTGTTTAATCCTAGATTCGAAGGAGAACACTCCCTTAGCCAATTGTGCCTAAGCACACTTAGTCACGAGACCTAACCTCCCTTGGGCCGATGCCCAAGGCTTAGCACCCTAGTGCGAGCACAAGCATGCATGTTTGCTAGAGTATCCAACCCAACCCAAAAAACAACCCCAAAGGGCATGTCTTGGACATTATATCGCGTGACGTCTAGCCAAGTGTCACATCTCCATGTGACCCACGATGTGGGCTATCATGCCATAGCCCTTAAATTCAAGAGTTGCACCAAGTGCCACAAACGTGGCTCCTAAATGCCAACTCTAGAACCCTTTAGTGAACCCTCAGGAACTAGGTAACGTGAACCTGTCAAACAATATCCCACACCCACGGTTGGACAAGGACACAGATGTGCCTTGCTTGGTCGTGAGTGCTACACCTAGCTTGACGTGGAGGAGGAGGCTGGAGACAAGCCTCTACCTCTGCCTCTTGGAACATACAATCCGACAGGACCTCCCAGGCATGAATTCACCAACATTAAAGGTAAGCCGAAGGTGGGACGTACCCCTGTCATCTGAAAGTTAAGGCGGCACAACAGAGGGTTGTGCCTTAACGACACAAGTTAGAGCTTGCACCGGGAGAAGAGTAACGAGCTCAGTCATGAACCCAAGAATCCTCACTCCTATATATTACCTTATTTATGTGATAGAGGCCCCCCCCCTGTTTTCCTGTTTACTTAACTAGGCTGGCATGGAATCTCATTCCCAGAGGGAATATACTTGGTGAGTTATCCATCGACCCTTAAACCCTAACCTGTCAAACCTAGGGGTATTTTAAAACATATCCGACATGTTGAATTCACCGGAACTAATCATTAACCCAACCGGGACACAAAAAACCAGGGTAAGAATTTTTTAAAAGGTAAGTTCTAGCTTCGCTTAGAGTTTCCTGTAAATACCTAATGACACCCGACCAGACCATTACCAAATACCCAAGTGCACTAAGCGGGCCTGTTTTCTACTACATCTACAACTTATCAACATAGTACAGTAAGTAACAATAGTTAACATCTAAAGTAAAGGGGAGTCGTAATAAAAACTATGACATACATCTCATAGCTTAATTGGGTTTAGGGTTTAGGATTTCACCATAATTAATGTTAATTATTAGGAAATTAAATATAAGTTTTTTTGAAACATAAAATAAATAATATTGAATATTCGTTAGATGTGTTAAGAATATTCTATATATATGTTTTGAAATAAAATAAAATAAAATAAAAATTAAGATCGATAAGACCTCACATCGACCAAACTTTATATTTGCTAAGACTATTTAAGAACTTGTTTTAATAGTCATATGGTATTGAGGTTTTGATAATAACTTCTATTTTTTTCAATTAATTCTTTATTCTTGATAATTTTCCAAATGACCCTCAAGTTTAATATATATTTTAAAATTTTAATACTTAAAAGTGTTACTTTTTAACATTTCTCACATAGAATAAATCTATAAATTAAATTCTATAAATTAAGTGATATATATTTAAGAAGTCATTAATAATTAATATGATTTAAAACATTTATTGATGTGGATATATATCAAATATGTGGTTATTATTATTTATATAGAGATTGTTAATAGAATTTGTATTAAATTTCATGTCCTAATGTTATATAAACAGATTTAAAATAATTAAATTATATCTTTATATTTTGTATTATAAATATAAATGTGATGCATATAAAGAAAGTTGCTTATTTATATGCACTTAAAATTATATAAAATAATAAATTTAAAAATTTAAAAATAATTATATAGTGACAAGTATAACTTATATATTTTGGTATAGATATTTTAATGAAATGAATATATTTCAATGCAATAATTATTTTTATAATAAGAAAATCATCCATTCTAAAATTGATTATGAAAGCCTAAATAAATCTAATAAATAATTATCTTAATTATTTCATTGTTTTCTCTCATGTATCACAATCAAACCACGGAATGTATACATTACACACCTAAGGGTTCATGTGGTTAAGACATATCTTAATCTTAAAATTAATATTTAGTAACCACACGAGTGTACATTATTTATACATAAACACTTCAGCTTTGCACTACATCTCTCTTTGTTATTATGGCAATATTTTTCTTAAGCAATTTACAAAATTTTCCATAATACACCAACTGTTAATGGTATTGCATGGATTATTAAAAAGGTGTAAACTTTCATTAAAATATGTTAAACTTGACATTATCTCCCTTTTAACACAACTATATATACATTTACTTGTAAGTAATAAAAAGGTTCTACAATTCTTATGTTATATAAAATTAAATAATTAAATTTATTTATAGTAATTAAAAATTATTTAAATAAAATTAATTTTATTACTTAAATAATTACCATATAATTTATTACCTGGTTAACTTTTACAAAACTCTCTTTCACATCTTCCTTTTTGAATGAATCATTACAGTATAATTTAGTGACATGGTGTATTAACATAAGCTAATCTCTATATTTAATAATATTTATAAATTGATGACGTGGTATTTTCATTCCGTTTAGATTAAAAGTATAATGCATATGTTAATTAACGAGAGTTTTACATACTAAGTATTAAAACCACATCCACTTTTGATGATATACACACCACACATATCGTGCATCCAGTTTACAATTATATATATGCACATCTAATTAAAGAAAGATTTCAGCTAAAAGTATATAGGATGGAATCTGCCATCTATGACATCTTCATTGTAATGACCTCCAGTACACTGTAAAAATTATTTCAGTTAATTACATATATATGTGTGTATGTGTGCGTGCGTGCGTGCGTGCATGTCTCTCTCTCTATACACACACATGTGTGTGTGTATGGATATATGTATGTATATATTATGTATGATATACACATATACGTAGTACAAATACATACATATACATATACATAACCCACTGCGGATGATGTTGTCGTGGTGACCAGCCTCCACATATCCGTGGTGAATTGAGAACCTCTTTTTTATGTCGCACAGTGAACAAAATAAATTGACATTTTAAATCAAAAATAAAATAAAATAAAAAATAAGAATTATAAATAAAACTTTTACGTCCGTATGGGTCGAAGAACTGAGTTGCCACGTGTCAGAAAAACCTAACATTTCATTGCTTTCATGACTCGAAAACAATAAATAATAATGTGTACATGTACATTCACACACACACTATGCGTGCGTGCGTGCGTGCGATTTATACGTATGCATGTTTTGCCCTTTGACCACGTGGCCCTAACTTCACCTTGATTCGATCCCTTCACCTTTTGCAAAATTAGGTCTAATTAATGGCATTTTGGTAAAAACAATGTTATATCACTGTAATTGAATCGAAAATTATATATGTATATAGAGAGAATATACGTATATATAAGAATCTTATCCGCGTTGGATACTCTCCTCTCTGCCTTGGAGTTCATATGTTTTCTAATTTTTAAACATATCTATAATTTAATATTAATATATATACATTATATTAAATCACATTGGTACTTTTAATTTAAATATTTTTAATTTTTATATCAACAGTGATTCTCATGTCCAAATATAAAACTATTATATATATTACATTATATTAAAATCACATTGATACTTTAAATTTAAATATTTTAATTTTAATTTTAATTTCAATATCAGCACTGGATTTTTCATGATCAAATATAAATTCCAGATTTAGATATTAAACTTAAAATATATTATAAATGATGAGTTTAATGTTGCTATCACTTCACATTATTCATTTTAATATAATTTGGTTTTGTCACAACCTTTCACAACCGGTTTTACACTTGTTTTCCTTTTTAATTTCTCTTTAATAATATAATATAATAATTTATTTATATATACCAAAGTACATTTAAGCTACAGAAATATTATCTTAAAGTGACTTTGAAACATAAGTTTTGTTTTTAAGTATATAATAAATTTTTTTTTATATTATTATTATTATAATATTTGAGTCAATCTAATCTTTTAAGTCAAGGATGTGGAGTTACCTGTTCACCACAAAACATTAATATGGATATGAGAATCACACAAGAGAGTCCATTCAAGAATTTATTCTTAGAATAGTATGGTATGGAGGTTCTACATTCGATGCGTGGCTAAACATTGCAGCAGCTAAGGTTTGTATAATTCAATACATATTTCATATAGTGCATGTGCGTGCGTGCGTGTAATGTTCCCATATGTAAGATTGCAGGCCGGCTATTGAATACTCCACAAGCAAGTGCTCAATTGGGATTACCTTCAGCAATTGTTATACAGCTCTCTCAAGTAGCTATAGGAATTTGGACACAATGCATAATTAATATTTTATATTTAAAACACAAGTTTAATATCAGGCAGAGTAGAAATCGTGACTCATATAATCAGACAATTCAGGTAAATTTTATTTAATTTTTATTTAATTTTTATGGCATTTTAAACTTATAGCTTCATGAAGTCATTGGTGGACTGTTGGGGTGGAAATGGAAAATAATATCATTAATATTTAATCTGGGGTCTCTTTTCTTTATTTCAGCTTAACAAATAGCTATATGTAGCGAGTAAGTAATAAATAATAAAATCCTTATTATTATTATGATTTTATTAATTAATTTAATTTACAGTTTTGTTTATCTGGTTAACGATAAATTAAATAAAAGGACATGGACTATGGTATTTGGAGCAGTTTTCTCTCTGTCAATACTTGTTCCAAGTGCACATAACTATAGAGTATGGTCCTTCATTGGCGTGGTTACAACTATTTTTGCTTCTGGATATTTAACAATTGCTACTCTTTTCCATGGAAAGGTTGTATTTAATTTATTAATTTATATTTTATATATAATTTATATATTTTCATTATTATTATTATTATTATGAATGTTTATTATACAGATTATTGTGGAAGATGGTCGTGGACAGTGGATTATCATCATGGGCAATATGGATGCATTACTGAAGTCAAAAGGTCTTTAATTGTTTGCACGTTGTTATAATTATTAATAAACATATATCTCAGAGTTTAATTGGGTTTAGGGTTTAGAATTTCACCAAAATTAACATTAATTATTAAGAAATTAAATATAAGTTTTTCTGAAACATAAAATAAATAATATTAAATATTCGTTAGATGTGCTAAGAATATTCTATATATATGTTCACGAATAAAATAAAAATTAAGATCACTAAGAATTCACATCAATCTAACCCTATGTTTGCTAAGACTATTCAAGAACTGGTATAGAGGTTTTGATAATAACTTCTATATTTTAATAAGTAAAACATATTTTTTAATTAATTCTTTATTCTTGATAATTTTCCAAATGACCTGCAGATTTTTAGTACTTAGAAGTGTTACTTTTTCACATTTCTCACATAAAATAAATCTTTAAATTAAATTTTATAAATTAAGTGATATATATTTAAGAAGTCATTAATATTTAATATGATTTAAAGATTTTAATACATTTATTGATGTGGGATATATATCAAATGTGTGGTTATCATTATTTATATAGAGATTGTTAATAAAATTTGTGGTGAAGCTTGTTGCATAAAACACAATTTCATGTGATTACAACATTACAAAATAAAAATTAATATTAAATTTCATACATTTACAATAATTAAATTTTATTTTTTATATTTTGTACTATATATAAATATAAATGTGATGCATATAAAGAAACCTGCTTATTTATATACACTTAAAATTATATAATATAATAAATTTTAAATTTTAAAAGTTAATTGTAGTGACAAGTATAAACTTATATATTTTGGTATAGATATTTTAATGAAATGAGTATATTTCAATGCAATAATTATTTTATATAAAAAAAACAATTCATTTTAAAATTGATTATGAAAGCCTAAACAAATTTAATAAATAATTATCTTTAATTATTTCATTTTTTCTCTCATGTACCACAATTAAACCATAACATAATACATCACACACATAAGAGTTCGTGTGGCCAGGACATATTTTAATCATAAAGTTAGTACTTACTAACCACATGAGTGTACACTATTCATACATAAACACTTCAACTTTGCATTATATCTCTATTTGTTATTATGATAATATTTTTTCTTAAGCAATTTAAAATGAATACACCAACTCTTAATGGTATTGCATGGATTATTAAAAGGGTGTAAACTTTCATTAAAATATGTTAAACTTGATATTATTTCCAACTATATGTACATTTACTCATAAGTAATAAAAAGGTTCTACAATTCTTATTTTTATATAAAATTAAATAATTAGATTTATTTATAGTAATTAAAAATTATTTAAATAGAATTAATGGGAACTATGCCATTTGTCAAAAAACTATGCCAAGAAAACTTCATTGTTAACTAAGTTGCTGAGGAAAGACGTTCCATTTACATGGAATGCTTTAAAGCATAGCAATTTCCAAACTTTGAAACGCACCAATTTTATATATTGCAGATCTCTCTAGGCCTTATTATCACGACCCGATACAGAATACAAAATATGCTTATAGAATACGACCTATAGGATACATAATACAGAATACGGAATACAGATATGCTTATAAGATATACCTACAAGATATACTTATAAGATATGCTTACAGGATATACCTACAAGATAAGGGGCATTATTTTGTTCATACCTAAATTAGCTCTTAGAATATCATTTTAACTTATGCCTAGATGAGTTGTGAGTATAAAAGTTCCGACCTAATATGCAAGTTGTAACTAAAATGGGCATGGCTATAGTCCCATTTCCTAATAATTAGCAATTTTAGCTATTTAATTAGCATTTTCTAATATTAAAGGAATATTCTTTAGAATATATGTTTGAAAAAGAATATTCTTTAGAATATTCTATTTTGTATTCCCCTTTAATAAATTATAGCATTCATTGAACAAAAATTAATAACATTATAAAAGTAGAAGTATTAAATTATATAATATATTGCCTAATATAACAATTAAGGAAGAGCATAAGAGGTACATTATATAAATATTGATGTTGTTATTAAAATATTAATATTTAAATATAACATTATTAATTAAAAATTTGTAGTAGTAATAATATATATATATAAATCTCTATAATAATATAGTCAATCTTCCATATCATTTTTTAAATTTATATAGTTAAGTAAACAATTTGGTACTATTATTAAAGAGTTTATAATAATTATGAATATTAAATATATGATATTTTATAATTTTGTAATTGCTTTAAGCTTCAGAAAACATACATTCCCTTGCAGTTTTGTTAATCGTGACTTTATCAACGCTTCTTGACATCCACCCATATCGAATGGATTTAACATTTATAAAACATGCTGGGTCTTTTTGATTGGGAGACCATGTTTTCTCTAGGCATCCATTATATCTTTCGCTCTCCTTCTCGTGTCGCCTTTTTTGTGGTTTGAACCATGCAACCTTAACAATACTATTTTTTGTGATTACTTCAGGTGTGTCGATAATTTGACCCATCCAAATAGGCTGATTATATGACGCATCTGGAGTAATGAGAACCATCATTAGTTTTTGAAGATCCTGCAGCAATCAAAGTATGCTTTTTTTTGGTTCCTTTGTCCAACAAAGTGTGGGGTTTGCACTTCCACATCACTACTGGCTTCTATGTCGTCTGTGCTCAGTGATGTCATTTCAATCTCCTCTCGCCACCTTGTTTTAGGCCAAAAGGGTGTTGCAATTCTGTACTTGTGACAGTAGGCCCTTCCAACTCTCGAACAACAGTCTCCCAATAGTCACCACATGCTTATATAGTTCTGAGTAACCAGTTGCCTTATCAGAATTCTTTGGCATCGATTTTTGAACCCATGCCACATATTTTTTGATGCCATCAATAATAACCTCTTGTTCCTTGAGCTGGGCACTCAATGGAATAGGGTCTGGTTGTCCTTCTGGGAGAAGTGGCTTTCCATCTCTCCACTTTTGAAGAGCATTAACCCTCTTTCGGTAACCACTCCTGCTCTGATGGCCGTAACTTGTACTGCATAATAGGTATACCATCTCGTATGGAGAAAAAGAATTGTAGCGGCACAAGGTGACCAACTAAAGAATCACTCCCTCTTTTATATACTCCTTGAGAAATTTTTTGAAGTCTGGCACCTCAGTCACAAGCAAAGCACAACTTTTTTTGGAGATGCAATTTTCAAAAAGATTCATCATATGCGGTAAGGTAAGTGCACTTGTCCTTTTTGTAGAGTTGGAGACCTTGCTGAAGAGATCAATATCTTCATGAGTGTGACCAACCATAAGAAACTGAGCGTGATTGTTTCAAACACACCTTTGGCAACAAGCATTGACAAGTATGCTAGCACATATCTAGAAAATAAAAGTAAGTATGAGCTTGAGAAACCCTTAAGTAAAATGATTTACCTATTTTTGTTCTCGCCTGCACAATTATCCATCTGTAAAAGCAAATGACGAGGAAGCTTATTTGATGTTGAGGACACATGTACACTATTTGAGCTAGATCCCTCCACTGAACCTGAACTCTCAACAGGGCCATCTGTTTTTTGTGCAGGTTGCTGACAATGCCTCTCATATTCCCAAGTAGCCTCAAGTGCAGACGTGTTCATGAGAGCATTATGTAAAGGTTGAAGGTGTTGTTTCTTCACTTTGAGATCACTGATAGGACTTGTCTGTGAGTGGGCTTCAAGGTTTCTGAAACACATGGCCAACGACCCAATAGTGAAATTGGAGTCGCTAGACCAATGTGGAAGTGAAAAGTGTCCATATGACTCACAACCGTGTCCATGTGTTAGCACACCTGTCAATGAAATCGGAAGTTTCATGACATTTCCAAGGCACTTTGGTGTTGCAACGAGCTTTGGAATGCTGGTCTTTGAATGATCCATCTTGTCATGGATCAAGCACAGGTACTCTGATGGGCGTGACACAGAAAGCATGCGGTGTGCATAGTACTGAGACCGGCAAGTTTGTTGTGCAATCATGTGGGCCTCCATCTTCTTTTGAATGGCAGTGATCTCCACCAAGGTTTTTGCACAAGCCTCTGCAGCCTTCAATGATGTACAAGTGTCACACTTGGAAAAGCTAGAGTGTTTTGCAATCTCCACATCCTTAAAATGAGTATTCCATATGTTGTTGAAGGTACCAGTGCAGATTGCTTGCAGCCCCATCAAGCTGAGGCACTTGTTCACATGTTCACACAGCTTCAATTGAGTGTAGATCGAAGGCAAAACCTTGAGATTTTCCCTGACCCCTGCATTTGTGGTTCGGCATTTGTGAGGCATCCTGTCTGCATTTGCTTCCACAAAAGCCTTGAGTATCTCTATGGCTGCCATATGTGAGAGCGGGTTTTGACCAAGCGAGTGTTCCCATGTACTGAGGTTCGCGCTCCATCTAGCCACTCATCCCTCCGACGGTAGAACGTGGTCTTTGGGATCCCGTATATACTGTACCAAGCTTTGAAGCAGATGGCCACCTTATTAAATACCATGGATGTACTCTGATAACCTGTGTCCGAGGATTCCATCAATACACCCAGTTAGTGCAGCATATACAAACTCATGCCTTTGCTTTTGGGTGAGCGTACGAAAGACATGTCTACATTGGGTAATTTCATTCCGGTCTGCCATCTGACAACACTTCTTCTTGCAGTCAATCGTGGAAATGCTCGTAACACTTTCGGAAGATGTAGGATCCATCTTCACCCTCTTGCTGAAACTTGTAGGGGAAGATCTACAACCCATGAATCGCCTTTTTCTTACAATAGGACCAATGCAAGGAACCTCTTCAAATATGAGTTGTTCTTCCGGGTTGTTATTATTGAAATCCAACCCAGAATATGTTGAACCATCTTGCCGTCTTAATTCAGATGTTCGCCACCTCACGAGGGATCCAGGATGCAAAGTGCCATTAGGTGAAACCTCTGTCACAACTACACACGAAGTCGGACCCTAGTTTCTCTTCTGACACTGCTTCCATTGGATTTATAGCTGTGATGATGCCTCTCCCAACCTCAATCTCATGAAGAAAGAGAATCACCTCATCCATCACAGCAGGCAAGCCATCATCTGGAAAACTCGTGCTACTGTTTGTTTGTGACTCTGCATATTCTGTGTCAACCTTGACTTTATCCAAATTTCACAATACAGGAGAACCCTCCTCAAATTCCATTCCCGGAACCTCAACATGCTTGAAAATGGTGTTCACCCATATGTACACATAAGATCCTTGGGCAATATTGTGACATGATGCATTATCATCTCGAACTTCCACAGTTCCAGTACTGGATTAATCCGCCGCCCCGACTAACCGAGAATATTAAGTTAGAAGTATATTTAAACGGAATAAATCCCTAACAGAATATATTATAATCCTAATGCATTCCTAAACCCCTAAATTCTAAAATTTAAGAGAGAATGTAAGAGAGTGAATCTTTATAAATATATCTAAATTTGTTTATAATACTTACTGTAAACAGCACTGAAGGCGCCGTACTTTCTTATAAACAATAGTGCACCCAATTTAATGTCGCTTCTGAGCTGATCACTAAGAAGAAAAAAGAAAATTTGAGAGTGAAAAATAAAGAAATGAAGAAACCCTTGCCGGAGAAAAAACCAGATCTGAATTTGAGTGGGAAATTAAATGCATTTTCAAATTTACATGTCAGACCGACAATACTTATGTCAAAAATTCGAAATTTTTGAAAATAACAAAAAAGAAAATTTAAGATGAGTTGAAATAAATAACCGACAGTCTGACATATATACTCTCCAATTCCAATGAGTGTTTTAAAATTGCATTTAATGTCATTCATTCAAGTGATTCAAGCTGTTTAATATTACGAAATTTTTGTAATTATTCTACATTCTTAATATTCAAGTATATATTATTAAATTTATATTTTATATATATATATACACTAATATAATAAATAAATTAATATATTATTATGTATCATTTAAAATATATTCATAGTCTGTTTATTATTATTATTTTCTTAATTACTTGAGTAATTAATTTACATTTCCTACTATTAATGGGATATGCTTTATTATTTTCTTAATATTTAAAGAATATTCCAATATTAAACTTGATTATCATAATTAAATTAGTTTTATTCTTAATTATCTCAGTAATTATTTTACATTTGTATATATTAATGGGATTTTCTCAATTAATTTGTTATTATTTCAAGAATATTCCTATGTTAAACCTTATTATTAATATTAAATTAATATATTTATTAAAATTATATATGACTATATATTAGATAAAATGATGTATTATTATGTATAATTTAAAATATGTTCATAGTGTGTATATTAATATCATTTTCTTAATTACTTGAGTAATTAATCTTCTTTATATTAATGGGATATTCTTTATTATTTTTCTTATTTCCAAGAATATTCCAAAATTAAACATGATTATTATAATTAATTTAGTTAATTATTTTAGTACTTGATCTACATTTGTATATATTAATGGGATTTTCTCAATTAATTTCTTATTATTTTAAGAATATTCCAATGTTAAACCTTATTATCAATATTAAATTAATATATATTATTAAAACTATATATGGCTATATATTAGATAAAATCATATATTATTATGTATAATTTAAAATACGTTCATAGTGTGTTTATTAATATTATTTTCTTATTCGATGTTTGTTTTGCACACATATATAAACACAATCATAAATATTTATATACACGTGCACACGCATTAGAAGCACTTACAGAGACACATATGCACACACATGCACATTGCCCTAAATCAAACTTGAGAAATTATAAATATATATGTATGTCTGTGTGTATACACGTGTGTATGTATATATGTGTACTAATATATACAATGTGTACGATTTTCATTTGTTAACACTCTCTCTCTTCTTCATACATACACAGTGTCACCATGCATAATCCCTTCTCTCATACATACACACCATGCATGATCATGATCCATAATATGTAGCATGTCTTCTCTCATACATACACACCATGCATGATCATGATCCATAATATGTAGCCTGTCTCTTCTCTCATACATACACACCATACATGATCCATAATATGTTCTGATGTTACAATATTATGTACTATGTATGTATATCTGTGTATAATATGTGTATGTATATATGTGTACTAATATATGAAATGCGTACAAAATTAATTTTTTAACACTCACTCCTCTTATACATACACACCATGCATGATCCATCCTAACCTTAAACCCTAAACCCTAAACCCTATGTAACACATTGAATTTACACATGTAATATGTATGTATGTCTGTGTGTACACTTGTGTATGTATATGTGTGTACTAAATATGCAATGTGTATGAATTTGATTTGTTAACACTTTCTCTTCTCTCATACATACACACCATGCATGATCCATGTTAATATGTACTGTCTCTCTTCTCTCAAACATACACACCATGCATGATCTATATACGTATTGTCTCTCTTCTCTCATATATACACACCATGCATGATCCATAATATGTACTCTATCTCTCTAATATTAATATGTACTAATATGTATGTACTATGTGTATAATAATATGTGTGTATATATGTATCGCTGCACGTGAAACTTTAACACTTTCATGAACACACACATGTTAAACCCATGTATGATTTTTATTCTTGGGGTGTATGTGATACACCCATGCACACGCATACGTTGATAATATGAAAGAATATTTGTTTAGGGCGAATCTATTTTTTATTCTTTTTAGGGTTTAAGTATATTCTTAAAAGGAATATTCGATTAGGGTTAATATATATTCTATTCCTTTTAGGGTTTAGGTATATTCCTAGGGTTTCAAGAAGCAAGGGGCAGAGGTGGCGGCTATGAGATCTCTCTCTCTCTCACACGTACATTCCTGAGTTTATTTATTTATTTTTATTCACATATACATTTATATGTGTGTGTATCTTAATAATATAATTTATTTATCTATCTCGCACACACACGCACACTCGAATACACACACACATATATATATATATATGTGTGTGTGTGTTTGTGTATCTGTATAATTTTTATTAATTTATTAATTTTATCTCTTACACACGCACGCACACTCCTGTTTATCTGTATGATTTTATTTGTTTTGCTCACACACGCATACTCACGATATACATATACACACATATATAACATATATACATATATATATTATGTGTACCAGTATCTGTATAATTCTATTTATTTATCTATCTCTCGCACACACACGCACACTCCTATACATACACACACACACACACACACACCACACACACACACATATATATGTGTGTGTGTGTGTTTGTTTATCTGTATGATTTTTTGTTTCACACACGCATACACACGATATATATACATATATATATATATACCTATGTACATATATACATACATATATTATGTGTACCAGTATCTATATAATTTTATTTATTTATCTATCTCTCGCACACACACGCACACTCCTGTATATACATATACATATACATATATATACATATATGGTGTGTGTGTATCTGTATAATTTAATTTTAGCACACACATACAATATACATATACATATACATATGTGTGTGTGTATTAGTATAATTTTCTTCTCTGGCACACACACACACTCTCTTACACACATATACATATGATATATATATGTGTGTAGCGGCGGGATTAATCCTGCCGCTATATGGTGAGACGTGTGTAGCGGCGGGATTAATCCCGCCACCCTTCAGGTAGGCTATTCGGTTAGCCTTATGAGCGGCGGGATTAATCTCGCCGCCTTTCAGGTAGGTTATTCGGTTAGCCTCATGAGCGGCGCGATTAATCCCGCCGCCTACGCATGCCCTACGCAAAATCCGGCGAGATTTATCCCGCCACCAATGGCCTGTCCGAAGGGTCTAGGCGGCGGATTAATCCCGCCGGATTCCACGCAGGGCATGGGCATGCGGCATGATTAATCCCGCCGCCCATGGCCTACGTGCTGGGCCTAGATGGCGAGATTAATCCCGCTGCGTACACATGCCCTGCGCGGAATCCAACGCGATTTATCCCGCCACCAAAGGCCTGTCTGAAGGGCCTAGGCGGCGGGATTAATCTCGCCGAATTTCGCACAAGCATGGGCGTGCGGCGGGATTAATCCCGCTGCCCATGGCCTGCGGGATTAATCCGCGTACACATGCCCTGCGCAAAATCCGACGGGATTTATCCACCGCCAAAGGCCTGTCTGAAGGGAAAGGCGGCGGATTAATTCCGTCGGATTCTGCATAGGGCATGGGCGTGCGGTGGGATTAATCCCGCCGAATTCCGTGCAGGGCATGGGTGGGCAGCGAGATTAATCCCGCCGTTTAGGCCAGAACGGAGGCCATGGGCGGCAGGATTAATTTCGCCGCACGCCCATGTCATGTGCGGAATCCAGCGGGATTAATCTCACCGAGCCTTCAATGCCTGGTGGAGGGATGAATCCCGCCACGCTTCTTTTTTTCTTCCATTGATGAGTCGGACCAATCCCAAACATTTCTGTCTGAGACGAAAAAGGTTTACAACATACCAATGGAGGGGACTGAGAAGGGTGGCGAGATTCATTTCACCATCCTTACATGGTGGGCGAGATTAATCCCGCTGCCTTTCTGGAGCCCATGAAGGGTGTGCCAAATAAATCCTGCCCAGTTCTTTCTGAGACTGAGAAGGGTGACGGGATTAATCCTGCACACCCTTTCAGGCCCAGAAAGGTGACGAGATTAATCCACCCACTCTTTCAGGAGGCATTAAAGGGGTGGCAAAATTAATCCCGCCGCACTTCCATGTGAATATATATGTTTTAGTATATATAAGTTGCATATCTCATTTTATTTACTTTTATCTTATCATAAATATTTCGAGTAAAAGCTAAGAAACTATGTAAAACTGTCCAGAGCTCACATTTGTGGTGGTTCTAAAACGAAATGTTATTTTTATTTTGCACTAGCAAAATCTGAGCTTTGGACAGTTAATCTCGTCCACTTCTCTCTGTGTATTATTTTTGTATATTCGGGTTTATACAAGTGTGTGTGAGTTTTTATATGATTTATATTCATAGTGTATTATTTTGCAGAAGGACAATTTAATTAAACAAGGAGATCGAGTCATTAGTATAGAGTCGTCGTCAAATTCTGGGTAAGAATTAAAATAAATCGTTATACTTGAATATGTGCTTGAAGAATTAATCATTTTTTTATTCAGATGTGGAATTGAGGTGACATTGAAGACGGGAGTTGGAGAAGAGATGGGTAGGGAGATTCTGGAATCAACTTGGCCATATTTCAAACTAAACGGGAAGCGCATTTGGAACAACCTAGTTGCTGTCAAACTAACCTCTGTCCATCGCATAGACAAGCAAAACAATGGAAAGTGGTGTGCTAGTCAAGCATCCGAAAGTATGCTGTGAACCCAGATTGAACGATCTCGACACATATGCCTGTTCCATCCAATGTCACGTTCTCGGATCCAGAGGTCGCCAGTTACAACATTAATTTCGGGTGGTCTTGTCGACTTGTGGATAATTGACGTTCACGTGTTCACTAATGATGTTGACCGTGGAGTTCTTCTTCAACTCAACGAAAGCCCATCTATGGAGGGGATCCATCTGGATGTCTACTTCGAAGATCTTCAGACTCATCGAGTAGGTGTATTCTGCAGGAGATTGCTTCACAATACAGAAAATCACAAGTGGAGCAATCGTCCCTCTTCACATTGAAGAAGAACACAGCGACATCATAAGGAGATTGAGAGGGTGGCTTGGTCTCAGGTTCTTTACAGATCACGTTCAATTTGCTTAGAAAATTTCGGGAGCTGGAAGAGTGTGCCGAGAACATTAGAACAGCATCAATCGGGGATCACACATGTTGATTCGGATCGTAGAAGAAAATCCTCGTTTTGTCAGCTGCACCTGTGGTCCCATGCTGCAATAAGCCACAAGGAAATGATGTTGGATGATAAGATTTACGAGTGTAGGGTTAAGTATTGCAGCGTCAACCCAAACTTCAATTACAGGCCACTCAACCAGGAACGTGTAGCTGAGCTCATGGAGAAGATGAAGGACGACAATTCTTATACCGTTCCACATAATGCTGTTTTGTGCCATACTACGAGAGAAACAAAGGCGCTGACAAAGTGTGGATCACAACACCGGAACAAATGAGGAAGATTCAGACGGAGAATAGAAAATCATTAAGTACTACATCATTAGTGGCCAGCACACAATAACGGCAGCCCAACGACTTCTCGACGAACACAACAAAGGAACGATGGCAACAAAACTTTCCGAGCATACCCGTGAGAAGCTGACGAAAAGATCGGCGTTTTTAGCGAAGCCGAATCTCACAATCGAGCAGTACCATAAGTTATCGGCGGAATGGGACGCTGCAGACACCAACCACTACAACAGCAAAATATGGGAGAAGTTCAAACACACGCGAGCCGTGTGGGAATCTCTTCAGCGACCACAAAGAGCTACCGCAGGGAATACACAATCTGGATACCGGGTAAGCAAATTGTTTGGGCGGGATTTATCTCGCCGGTATATTAATCTGTCTTTTTTTCAGAGAGTTGAAGAAATTGTAGCAGTTGATTTTGCCCAGGTGGGCGGGAAGGAAACATCCTTTTTGATGATGTTGATTTCTTGTCCCGAGGATAGGATCTTTGCCAAATGGTTGGGGATTATGGAATCCTTTGCAAAAGGAACACTGAAGAAGAAGCAGACAAGTGAAGGAGCCCTCAGAGAAGTCTGCAAAGAAACCCAGTAAGACGCCGAAGGCTAAGTCTGTTCAATCTATAAAGGATGTAGACAACGATTTCAAGCTCACATGGTTGAAGCCTTTAAATGGAACAACGATGGAGGAGATGGAAGTCTTGGCTGATTTGGTGATTGATGGCAAATTACAGATTAACAACAGCAGCCCCACCTCTCCTTTTCATCTCAAGGCAATGGAGTTGAAGACGGTCAGGCACTTCAAGGAGTGGTTGGGAATACACTGCCACAAACTGGGTTGGACCTCGGCTTCAACATACGAAGAGGTCAGCAAATATTTGCATGTGACAAACGATGATATGCTTGTCGAATGGGTGAATCAATCGGAAGATCTGGGCAAGAATCTATTGCACGCCAACGAGAACATTGCGATGACGCCTTCTCTTATGGCAGTCCTTCAGCAGCGGAGAACCGAGTTGAACCTTATAAAGGAGGATGCTACGAATCACGACAAGCCCTACAGATGTTTGTTGTTGGATTCGGAGACTTTATGGGGTACCATCACTGCTTGTAGGAAACCGTTTCAATTGTTCGTGATGGATCGGCGGGTGTCAAAAAATCCTTCGACAGACAGGACACTAGAGGATTTGGTGGAGAAACTTAGCCGTGCAAGCATGTACAAAGAAGGTATTTATTATTGAATTCATACTTGCACTCTTGACTGATATCTACGTTTTCAGGTATTTATTTCTTGATTCTTGCTCATGTCACCGATACCTTTGCCTTCGCCTTTGCCAAGAGGAATAAACATCGTTGGACAGGATTTTATATGAATGATGCTGATCCGAAGTGCATTGATTCGGTTGTTCACTTGGTTGTTAGGAATGCGCCAAACAATTTCAACTTCCAAATGACTGGCCAGGCATCTGTTTGCACTCCAACGGCCCTGAACCTCCATCCGATACACCGATAGCTGAGAGTGACGTATTCGGCAATGTACGTTATCCAAACATTACAAGTCAAGCGGCACGGAGCATCGTCAACTTGATCAGGGGTCCTCACAGTGATGCGTGGGTTTTTGACTACTGCACTAGGGGGTCCGTCTTGAAGGAGTGTTACCTTCGGATACATGTGTGTTTGCCGTTGAAAAGGATAAGACCATGGTTGAGGACCTGAACAAGTGGATAGAGGTTCTCAACTGACTACCCCAACGAATCCATAAAGGAGTATTTGAGAAAGTTCCCTCCAGATAAGTGCGATAGCTCTGAAGACGAATCTGGTTCAATGTCGGAGTCTGAGGACGAACTTCAATCAGATATTAGACCGGAAGTTATCTCGAGGAGTACAGAACATTCGCACACTCCATTACCCATGGAAACATCAATAGAAGATATGGAAGATCTTGAACCATCTCACAAGCGGCTTAGACCTTCTTCGCCTCACTCAGAAGGTAATAGCGAAGAAGAATTGTTAATGATCTTAGAGTGACGAATAGTTGTAAATGAGTGTAACATAAGGCATTTTTGTATATTTTTTATATTTGTACAGAAAATAAATTCTCAAGGATTAATGAAGCTTTTAGTTCAAACATGGGTCACACATTAACAAGGTAAATAATATACCTTGATAATTTTAAGGTCAGCTAATTATCATTTTGCAGATGTAATGAAACAATTGAGAACATGGATTTTCAGCATTGCCATGAGGTAAGAGAGGGGTTTGGCGACAATTTCTTGTGCCACATGTCAGAATGACAGAGTTCATGCAGGAAATGGATAATAATGCAGCTCAAAACATCGTTACCATGGGGGCCACTTCAGTTTTTTCATCATTTTTATTGGCTTCAGTTCCGAAATCAATTTCTTCAGCGCATGCAATATCTGAATCTTGTAAGGATGATGTACAATTAAATGATGAAGGGATAGGCAACAGATAGTGGCAACGGATAAATGTGAAAGGGAGCAAACAAGTGATTTGCAAAGTATTCAAGAGGCAACGCTATCCATGTTACTCATGGCCATATTGTGTTGTTGGATGTCAATGGTGTTCTGCTTCATCGACAAAGGCCCGAGGATAGAAAAAAGAAATCAAACAAGGAGATTTCATTCCTTGTCATGGTAAATTTCGATATGATATTTTTTTCGTCCAGGGTTGGATCGTCTCTTTCAAAAGCTTAAGGAGATGGGTGCGCTTGTGGGGATTTGGTCATGCATGCAGATTCATAACTTAACACCGCTGTTGAATTTGCTTAAGAAACATTGTAGTGTTGCAGAAGAGGTGATTCGTAAAGATTGGATTTTTGACCAGCGAATATGTTATAAACCTCTCGAATTTCACAATATAAAAAGGAAAGCAAGCCATACTTCTTCAAGAATGAAAGAATAATTGGGACTCATGGGGAGATCAGTCGCTTAAGGATAATGAAGAATGCACAGATTAGTGGTAGACGACTCTCCTCAGAAGGCTATGCTCAACCAAAACATTGCTTGTATTCATCCAATCACTTTCGATCCATATTCTGATACCGATATCATGGATGAGCTAGTGAACTACTTGGATACGTGCCTCAGAAAGAAGAATCTCGAAAATTTTTGTGAGCAGTATCCACCGTATCAACATTTCCTGAAGCTTTTCTTTCTCGTGATTTTGAATTTTATAAAATGAAGGATAGCAACCGGGCGCTTTATAATATTATTCTTAAGGAACGTCATTTTTAGATGAGCCTTTATGCAGACCTTCTCTTATCACATCTTATGTATTAACAAGGATGGCAACTCCCAATTGCATTCGTGAGAGTGTTAGTGGTGGCAACAACATCAAGATATTGACCAAAATGATTTGATTAATCCGGAGAGTGATGATTTAGACAAAATAAGAGATTTCTTGTATGATAGGAAGAAAGTATTTATAAAAAATTAACATGTTGATAAGAAAATGATTTCATTTGTAATTATGTTTGATAGTATTTCTTCATTATTGTAAACTATTTTTAGAATAATATGAATATTCTAAGATATTTTAGGAATATTCCTTACTAAGTAAGGTTATTGAAGGATTAATTAATTAATTAATTAATATTTAAGGCTTAATTACATATTAATTAAATGATTAATTAATAATTAAACTTAAGTATTAATTAATAATTTATTTTATATTCCATTTTCACGTATCATGCCCACTTTAGTTACAACGTGCATATTATCTGTGTTGTCTACATATATCAACAGATATGAGAGAGAGATGCATAAGACAGACTTGCATACATAGTGAGAGATTCAAGTAGACCAGCCCTGCAACACAAGCAGAAGTCAGGTTCTCACACCTTGAGACGTTCAGTTCCTACACAAATACAGGAAATACTGTTTTGCATGTGTTAAATGTGTGTGTGTGTTATTAACTTACTTCTAAAGATTTGCATTTAGTTTTCAAGCATCTCAAGGCCTTGTCCCCAATATTATTACATGCGGTAAGCTTCAAAGTCCTCGAGCCGTCCAGTTCTGCCACATGTCTAACCCCTTCATCTGTAATCTGCAAAAACAAGTAAACGAAAATCAATATATAAACACACACACACAAACCTCGGTGAATGAGAGATCCAGGAACGATAGCTTCTTACAAGACGTGGCAATATAAGACAGGCCAGTATCAGTAATCCCAACACAGCCCTTCAACACAAGAACTTCCAGTTGCAGGCAACCAGCAGAAAGAAACTGCATACTCGTATCCAAAACTCTAAAAACCCCGTTAGCTTAAGCATCCTTAAACCGTTTGACTGCGATAAACCGATTTATATATATTACATTATATTAAAATCACATTTATACTTTCAATTTAAATATTTTAATTTTAATTTCAATATCAGCAGTGGATATTTCATGATCAATTTTAAATTCCAGACTTAAAATATATTATAATGAATTTAGTGTTGCTATCGCTTCACTATTATTGATTTTAATATAATTTGGTTTTGTCATAACCTTTCGTCAGTTTGACACTTGTTTTTTTTTTAATTTCTCTTTAATAATATAATATAATAATTTCTTTATATACACCAAAGTACATTTAAGATGCAGAAATATTTATTTTTAACCTTTTAAAAAAAATTGTCTTAAATTGACTTTGAAACGTAAGTTTTGTTTTTAAGTATATAATAAATTTTATTTTATTATTATTATTATTATATTTGAGCGTCTTTTTAAGTCACGGATGTGGAGTTACCTGTTCACTACAAAGCATTGAAATGGATATTGAGAATCACGCAAGAGAGTCCATTCAAGAATTTATTCTTAGAATAGTATGGTATGGAGGTTCTACATTCGATGCGTGGCTAAACATTGCAGCAGCTAAGGTTTGTATAATTCAATACATATTTCATATAGTGCATGTGCGTGTGCGTGTGCGTGTGCGTGCGTGTAATGTTCCCGTATGTAAGATTACAGACCGGCTATTGAATGCTCCACAAGCAAGTGCACAATTGGGATTACCTTCCGCAATTGTTATACAGCTCTTTGATATAGCTACCGGAATTTGGATACAAAGCATAATTAATATTTTTATATTTAAAACACAAGTTTAATATCAGGCAGACTAGAAATCGTGACTCATATAATCACACAATTCAGGTAAATTTTATTTATATTTTTATTTATTTTTATGGCATTTTAACTTATAGCTTCATGAAGTCATTGGTGGACTGTTGGGGTGGAAATGGAAAATAATATCATTAATATTCAATCTGGCGTCTCTTTTCTTTATTTCAGCTCTACAGATAATTACATGTAGCGAGTAAGTAATAAATAATAAAATCCTTCATTATATTTTTATTATTATTTTATTAATTAAATTTAATTTACAGTTTTGTTTATATGGTTAACGATAAATTAAATAAAAAGACATGGACTATGGTATTTGGAGTAGTTTTCTCTCTGTCAATACTTGTTCCAAGTGCATATAACTATAGAGTATGGTCCTTCATTGGCGTGCTTACAACTATTTTTACTTCTGGATATTTAACAATTGCTACTCTTTTCCATGGAAAGGTTGTATTTAATTTATTAATTTATATTTTATATATTTTCATTATTATTATTATTAATGTTTATTATACAGATTCCAAATGTGAAACGCACCTCTCCACATAGTTATCAAGATTACTTCACCGGTATGTCTGGCTTGTCAAATCTCGGGCACGTGCTAATCCCTGTGTAAGCACTCTCTCTCTTACACACTCACACAGACGGACACACGCACACACATGTGGTGTATGGGCCTACGTGAACATGTATTATATATTAAAACATACTGCAGGGAGATTATGGATGCAATGTCGAGACCCCAAGAATATAAAGTGGCATATTTTGGAGGGGCAATATTCGTTCTTCTAATGGTGGTGATTCCAACTATTATTATGAACATCAATTTTGGAGATGCATTACTCACAAAGACAAATGCCATAGTTTTGCTTCCAGATTCTAAGTTTAAAGACACAACTATGGTTCTCATGCTTATTCACACGGTACACATACACACACACGCACGCACTCATCATGCACATATACACACAACTAATGTTTTACCTTTGAAGTTTATCAACTTTGGGATGTATTCAATACCTGTATATACAATGTGGGAGAAAATGGTGGGAGTACATGAGTCACATAGCTACAGAAAAAGAACATTATTTAGGGTTCCAGTGTTTGTGGGATTTTGGGTGGCAGCATTAGCATTTCCATTTTTCAGAACAATTAATAGGTGATTAGCTCTAAGATAATAGCATGGAACTTACATATTATACCATGCATGGTTTATAACATAGTTTTCTGGTCAGCTAAAGAACAGAAATTAACACATCCTTTGTCAAGGTTGGGATGGGTGGTGGATTTAAGTGTTAACATTGGGATTATCTTGTGGATGATGGTTGTGGAGTGTGGGTTAGCATCATGGGGCAATATGGATGCATTACTTAAGTCAAAAGATCTTAAATTGTTTGCACGTTGTTATGAATGCTGATAAATATATATAATGTTGCATCTTAGAGCTTAATTGGGTTTAGGGTTTAGGATTTCACCATAATTAACGTTAATTATTAGGAAATTAAATATAATTTTTTTGAAACTAAAATAAATAATATTGAATATTTGTTTGTGCTAAGAATATTTTATATATATATTCTCAAATAAAAAAAATAAAATAAAAACTTCTAAGCCCACTTTCCGTTAACGGGTGGTCATGCGATCCCTAGTAAATTAAAAAAAATGCCACATCATTAATAATAACTACTACTGTGGTTTTACACTAGAGTGGTTAATTGAATTGAAAATAACAATTACTAGTGAACAATTTCTATTTAACTGTGGTTAAAATTAATCGTGGTTACGATTTCCTACCAAATTGATCTACACTCATGTGTGCATTATGTGTATGTACTCTCTCTCTCAACATGCACATGTATATATGTACACAGTATATGTGTGTATGTACATATATACTGTGTATATATATTGACAACCTTAACTATCTCTTCTTGTATCCTTGCATTACAAACTGTGTATGTATCTCTCTCTCACTCACACACACACATATTAAGCTATGTAATTAATGTATGTATGCATAGGATCTATAGTGAAACTTAGTGGAGTTTGGGATACACACACTATTGGTTACAGTACTAAATTGGGACATTAACGGCAAAAGCAGAGGTCTATAAAATGACCAATACGACCAAGCTGAGCGCTCCTCCATAGCCACATGCTCACTTGTAATTGGATCCACAAGGACAAGGATTTCATAGGGACAAGCAGCAGTGCATTCACAAGTAGCACCAAATGTGCTTCAGAACCACTGCACCATCACTATGCAAAGTCCACCGAGGAGTGTGTAACCCCAAGACTACCTTTCGCATTGTGGAAGCCAGAGCTGTTCCTAGCCTTGTTTCTCTACTCGATGAGCCCGCTAGCTTGGCAGCTGAAACATCAGTAGTTAGAGGTGTGTATGTGTGTGTGTGTAGTGTCAAGTAGATGAATACGTATGGCAACATTCTGGACACATCATATTATATATGTGTGTGTGTGTGTGTAACAGCCGTATACACATGGACACAAACAAAACTATAGCCTAATTATACACTGTAGAGATAGTGCAATGTGCAACTTACGCACACCATAGATACCTCCACGCATGTATATATGTGTTCTAAATAGGCTGTTTTATAGGTGTGTGAGGTTATCCTTGATTGAAGAGATATCAAGTTATTTCTGAATTAATTGGAGTGCGTGCATGCATGTGTGTGGAGAGAGAAAGAGGAAGGAAGGGGGATCTTCAACCAAACACAAAATACCATACATGCATATACATTACATGCTACCAAGTGAGATATATAGAATATGAAAAAATATAGAGGTATATGCAAATAGTATGCTAAATCAATAATACATAAGAATACTGGTTTAAATAACTACATGTTTGTCAAAGTGGTTGAACACTATGGGCACATGTATAGAATCTCATCTGTCTTTAAATTCCGGCTTTAAAATAGAAAAAAGAGCACTTGCACATCAGATTTATTAAAAACAAGTGGTAAAGAAGATCGATTGGTAGTCACCATAGGTTGTGGCACCTTGAATGACATTATCATATGTAGTCCTAAAGAATTCTCCATAGGATCATGCACCTCCTTTGCAAATATTGCATTTATTTTGGTGAGTAATAATAATTTACAAGTTAAATTATTATACACGTGTTGTCACTTTATGCATGGTAGCCATATAATTGAGCAAAATTGGCCAATTATTTGGCTGCCACCAAAAAAGCTATGTAAGTGCCACATAGATGCCATGTATTATGTAAATTTTATATTTTAAATAACCTATAAGTGGAAATCTAAACTGCCGATAAAATAAATAATTTATTAAAATTTAATTGGTCGAGGCAACTAACCACCTGCTAATGGAAAGTGGGCCTAAGATCAATAAGAGCTTGTAACAACCAAACTTTATATTTGATGAGACTATTCAAGAACTTGTTTTAATAATCATATGGTATAGAGGTTTTGATAATAACTTCTATATTTTAATAAGTGAAACATATTTTTTCAATTAATTCTTTATTCTTAATAATTCTCCAAATGACCCGCAAGTTTAATATATATTTTAAATTTTTAATACTTAAAGTGTTACTTTTCACATTTTTCACATAAAATAAATCTATAAATTAAATTTTGTAAATTAAGTGATATATATTTAAGAAGTCATTAATTTAATATGATTTAAAGATTTTAATACATTTATTGATGTGGGATATATATCAAATATGTGGTTATCATTATTTATATAAAGATTGTTAATAAAATTTGTGTTCAAGATTGTTGCATAAAAAACAATTTCATGTGATTACAACATTACAAAATAAAAATTAATATTAAATTTTATGTCCTAATGTTATATAAACAAATTTACAATAATTAAATTATATTTTTTATATGTTGTGCTATATATAAATATAAATGTGATGCATATAAAGAAAACTGCTTATTTATATGCACTTAAAATTACATAAAATAATAAATTTTAAATTTTAAAATCAATTGCAATGACAAGTATAAACTTATATATTTTGGTATAGATATTTTAATGAAATGGGTATATTTCAATGCAATAATTATTTTTATAATAAAAAATCATTCATCCTAAAATGGATTAATAAATAATTATCTTTAATTATTTCATTTTTTCTTTTGTGTACCATAATCAAATCATAAAATGTATATATTACATACCTAAGGGTTGGCCAAGACATATCTTAATCTTAATGTTAGTACTTATCAACCACGTGAGTGTACAATATTTATACATAGACATTTCATTTTGATTAGTTTTGCAAATTATTGACATTACATCTTTATTTATTATTATGGTAATATTTTTCTTAAACAATTTAAGAAAATTTCCACTTAAAATTAATACATCAACTCTTAATGGTATTGCATGGATTATTAAAAGGGTATAAACTTTCATTAAAATATGTTATTATTTCCCTTTGAACGCAACTATATGTACATTTACTTAGTAGTAATAAAAAGGTTCTACAATTCTTATGTTATATAAATTAAATAATTAAATTTATTTATAGTAACTAAAAATTATTTAAATAGAAATAATTTTATTACTTAAATTAATTATCATATAATTTATTACTTAGTTAACGTTTACAAAAACTCTCTTTCACATCTTCCTTTTTGAACGATCCAATTTTAATCTTTTACTTTTTTTGTATTAAAACAAAATAAGAATAAGTATGTATATGTGTTATACATTTAATAATATCCCATGTTTGATATCGAATATAGAGCAAATCATTATAGTAAATATATATATACTAAGTATAATTTAGTGACATGGTGTATTTAACATAAGGTAATCTCTATATTTAATAATATTTACAAATTGATGATGTGGCATTTTCATTCCTATATTGAATATGTTAATTAAGGATGTAGGTTCCACGTGTGCGGCTACATGTGCACATATTCTTATTAACGTAGTGGATTTTGATAGCTGTCGGATTGGTTTCAATTTGAACCACACGCCCCTATAAGTTAGGGTTTTTAGGCTAATAGATATACACATTTATATATTCTGAGCTCTCACATTGGTGGAGGTGAGGGGCACCTCTAATTGTCCTTACAAAGTCTTGGATTTGTGTTTTTTTTTATAAATCTTTTTATCTTCTTAGATTTAGCTTTTCCATTGTCTAGATTTGTTTCGTCCTTATAGATTTATTTTTTTCTTTCTTCTTTTTCATTCATGAATGCACAATAGGCTAATCCTTTGTCTGTGAAGCAACTACTCATGTAGTTGTTAGATGCTATGCGAATGCAATTAAACAATCACTGTCAGTTGATGGTAACATTCATAACCCATGGCACTACTCCTGCTTCTGATGCGAATCCTCGCATTTGGCCGGATTACTTTCATGGAAATCTTGGGGATGATGTGTACCATTGGTTTGACCACTTCATCATGGTCGCCACATATCATTCGTGGGACGATGCTCAGTGTTTGCACAAGTTTCCTGCTTGTCTTCAAGGAACGGCATTGCAATGGTACAATGGTCTGGACATCGCAACTTGTGAGGATTGGAGTATTCTTCCAGTGATCTTCAAATGTGCATTTGGGTATGCTGATGACTATGATAATGCTTTTAGTAGTTACATCGTATTTATCAAGAGCCATCTAAGTCTGTGATGTAGTTCAATGTTCACTTTTAGAGCATTTTGCTGCGTGTAGAGCCTAACATGTTGGAATGCATCAAGTTAGGTATGTTGTGGTCAGCACTTTGTCAAGACCTTATGGGGATTGTGGCTCTAGTGACTCTTGACGATGCTTCACGACAGGCACATGATATGAGTCATCGCCTCTTCAACTTGTAACTTCACGTTCTCTAGTTCCACTTCATGTCCTACTCCGATGGAGGTTGATGCTGCCGCTGCACATGTATCAACACATGGTTGGGGCTGTGGACATGTGCAGTTCGTTGTTGGGCGTGTGATGCATGTATTGGCATTGTCGATAATTTCCCGATTGGCATCCTCCATTTCTGGGGTAGAGTCCTTGGCAACAACAATGTTCGGTTGGCGCCGATGCAGTGGAAGATCTTGATGCAGTGCATCTTCTGGGAAACGACAAATCGCACGAGTAAAAGAGGGTCCTTGTGAGAATAAGTTAGTGACCCCTCCGTTTTCTTTCAGGAGTATCATCAAGGGGTTCACTTAGCACTAGTTCATTTGGTCTTTACTTTTTAAGCTTAATTTAATCACACGACACATCCTATTTTCCTTTCAATATTGGTGGATACATGTTCAAGTTTATCTTTTATTTCTCAGTCTGTTGCTACATGTTGTAGTCTTCATTTGCATTGTGCGGTAGAACCAGTCTTCATTTTGTATGGCAACAGACACACTCATGCTTGTTCGCGAGATGAAGTTGACATTGTTGTTCGTGTGGATGATCGTGAGCTTGAGCTTTAATCTTTACGAGTGGTGTCGAGTCAAGCTTTGCACCTTATTCTTAGTATGGATTGGTTGACTCGTAATCATGTAAAGTGTGACTTTAAAAAGTCTCCCCCTGTTTGACTCTCCTTCATTTTTCTTCCATTTCTTTTACTTCTATTCCACTTCGTCCATCTCCTTCCACCTCTGCTTTCATCACTTTTATTTCACCCTTACTTCCGACCATCTTTCCTTCATGCCTTTTCTTTTCCTCTTTGGATCCCTCAGGTGATCATTGTACTGTAGTTGTTAATCAATTTAAGGAGTATGCTGATTTTTTTAACTTCGACTTATCGTCTGGGGCCAAGATTGCGACACACCACCCTATTCCAACTGGGAATCCTAGGCCAATTAAGGTACATGTTTGGTGTTGATCACCAAATGAGCTCAAGATCTTATGAGCAAATATTAAAGAAATGTTGGAGAAGGGTGTTATTTAGAAATTTCAAAGCCCTTGGGTGTGCAAACCTCATCTTGTGATGAAGCCAAATGGGAGCATTTGGTTCTGCATTGACTATTGTCCATTAAATGATATAATTATTTCAGATGTTTACCCACTTCTTCATACTGTAGATCTTCTGGATTGACTAGGGTGGAGCCGTTGGTTCACCAAATTAGATCTCGCCTTTGGAAATTAATAAATTTCGATGGTTAACATGGACATTCCCAAGACTGCTTTTTGGACATCATTTGGTCTATATGAATTCTTGGTGATGCCTTTCGATTTGAGCAATGCTTCAGCAACTTTTCTAACATATGATGGATGAGGTTCTTTGTGATATGCCGAATGTGACTGCCAACTTCATCGACGATGTTTTAATCCACTCGGATGGAACGTAGGAGGAGTATGTCGATGTCGGATGTGGGAAGTTGGTTTGAAGCTGAAGCCATCTAAGTGTGTGTTTGGCTCTAAGAACACCACTTATCTTGGCTATCGCATTTCCCATGAAGGTTTACAAGTCGATCTTAACAAACTTGCAGTTTTGAAGTTCCCTATGCCAAAGTGTGTGAATGATGTGCAACGCTTTCTTGGCAAGGTACAATATCTAGGCTGTTTTGTGAATCATCTTTTAAATCGTGCTACATCGTTACAGGTGTTGTTGAAGTTGTCAATGTTATCTTTTGTTTGGTTTAAGGATTGTAAGCAGGTGTTTGCAAATCTTAAAGAGTTATTGACGACTCCTTTAGTTTTGGCATACCATGATTACACTTGTCCTTTCATCTTGCACATGGATTCTTCTGTCATCGGTCTCAGGGGCGTATTGACAGGAGACTACGAGTGTACCTAGCCAACAACATCCCATTGCATACATCAGTCGTACGTTGCATCCAGTAAAGGTGAATTAATTTATGATAGAAAAGGAGTGTCTAGCAATGGTTTGGGGTTTTGAGAAGCTATATGCTTACTTGCATGGTTCTCAAATGCTGTTGTAAGGTGATCATGTTGTAATCACTTCATTGTTCAAATGGAAGAACTTGGTTGGCCGTACTACTCGATGGGCCTTGAAGCTTCAGATTTACAACTTTGAGATTGTTCATCACATAGGGAGTTCCATGGTTAATGCTGACACTCTTTCTTGAGATCCTCTTCCACCTTCTTTCTCTTCTTTTGTGGCTAGTTATTTCAACATCAATGAACTTTCTTGCCAAAGATTCAGTGTTCACAAGGTGCAAAGTTAGATTTGCCGTCTTTGGATGAGGTTCAGAAAGTTCAAAAAGTTGAACCGTAGATTCAAAAGCTTTATGATGAGTTTGAGAATCTTGCATCACTTGCTGATGACTTGCTTTTCAAGCACTTACATTTGCAATATCGCCTTTAGGACAACCTTCTTTATTTTATGGGGATTAATCCAGATGATCATTTACGATTTGTGGTGCCTTCTGTCTTCATTCCACGCTTCCTCCACGCTTATCATGACTCTCTTGTTCTCAACGGGCACATGGGACATCGTCATGTGATAGAGAAACTACACAGATCTTTCTATTGTCCAAAGTTGTGAGGAGATGTGATTTGATATGTGCATAATTGTGTGTGGTGCCAAGCTCGCAATACTCCCTCGTGTACTTTGGAAGAACGATTGGAGTCAATTGTAGTTTCTCGTTCGTTTGAGTTGGTGGTGTTTAATATAATGGGACCTTTTCCATAGTCGACTACTGACAATGAATACGTTATTATTGTTTCTACTACGTAATTCGTTGGGTGGAAGTTGGTGCTCTTGCTAGTGCAATTTCTGTTGTTGGCCAGTTTCTCCTTAATTGGGTTGTGTTCTAGCATTCTTGTTCAGAGCGGATTCTCTCGGATAATAGTCTTATGTTTATGGCTGAGGCATTTCATGTCTTAACATCTCGGCTGAGAATACGCCACACCTTCACAAGTCATCCTCAGACAGATGGTTTGGTAGAACAACTCGTCAGGACTTTCAAAGGGATGATCATAAAGTACGTGAACTTTTAACATTCGAATTGTGATGATTATTTGCCATCTCTCCGATATACTTATGTCACTGGAATATAGAGTTTTGTTGGTACTTCGCCATATAAGCTCTTATATGGTCATGACCTAGTGTTGCCAATGGAGTTGGGTTTATCTTCTCGCTTGCCATGAGATGCCGATGCTAGGTCATGGGATTAATGGGACAATAACGACGCTACAACTCTCATTATCGTTCACTTGCAGAGTATAAGGTGGATGAGTTGGTGTTGGTTTGTTTTTTCAAGCTTATGGTACATAGTTTATCCAAGAGTCTCCTTACTCAGTGAAAGGGACTATATTGAGTGTTGCGGTAGGTAGGACCACAAGTTTATAAGGTTCGGCACAACATTCAACTCGATCCTTCAGAGATTGTGCATGTGCAACAGTTAAAGCGTTTTGTACAACTGGGTCATGAACAAGTTGTGTCGCCTATCCATCGGTGCCTCCTTCTGATATTCCTCCTGATCCAAGGCCATCTAACAAAGAACCCTAACCACCTTCCATCCTTCCAAGAGGAAAGTAACTACGGTAAACTAATAAGTATATGTAATTAAGGTATATACAAAGGTTAATCCTATAATTAAAATAATCTATTATTTTATAAAATAGTAGGACTATACCTTTTACTTGTATATATAAACCTTACTTGAATATAACCTTAATTTTCTTAAATAAATTAAAAAAAAAAAATAAATTGGTTTCAATCTAGACCACTTGCTCCTATACATAAGTTAAGGTTTTTGGGATAATAGATATACATATTTCTATTTTTTGAGCTCTCACAAAAAGAGTTTTACATACTAAGTATTAAACCACATTCACCTTTGAAGTATCTGTGTGTGATATACAACACATCATGTGATATGTACACACACATATTGTGCATGTCAGTTTACAATTACATCTAATTAAAGAAAGAATTTAGCTAAAAGTATATACCTTTTCCATGGGATGGAATCTGCCATCTATGACATCTTCATTGTAATGACCTCCAGGAGATAGCAAATAAGGAACGACAGTACACTTTGGAGGAAGCATTTCATCTTTGGCCCAATTCTTCCATTTATCACATTTCTCTCAGGTACTATTAAATAGAAAATTATATTAAATAAAAGAAATAAAAAAGAATGAATTTATTATTATTTTTTTAATTAAATATATGACTTACCTAGTTGAACTTACCAGGATCATAATGTGAACCAGCGACCATTTGTTTTCCACGTGTCCTCTTCGGTGGCGTAAGATCTCGTATCTTACACTGTAGAACAAATTTCAGTTAATTACATATACGTGTGTGTTCGTGTGCGTCTCTCTCTCTCTCTCTATTATATATATATAGAGAGAGAGAGAGAGACACACACACACACACACATATGTGTGTGTGTGTGTGTGTGAATTTATGTATGTATGCATACACATATACGTAGTACAAATACATACATATACATAAACATACTGCGGATGATGTTGTCATGGTGACCAGCCTCCACATATCTCTTAACAGCGTGGTGAACTGAAAACCTCTTTTTTATGTCGGGAATATGCACTGTGAACAAAATAAATTGACATTTTAAATCAAAAATAAATTAAAATAAAAATAAGAATCATAAATAAAACTTAGGCGAGACTTACGTCCGTAAGGAATGTATTGAAGTGAAGGGTCGAATAACTGAGGTGCCACGTGTCAGAGAAACCTAACATTTCATTGCTTTCGTGGACTCGACAAATAATAATATGTGTACAAATACATTCACACACACACATGTGTGCGTGCGTGTGTGTGTGCATTTATACGTATGCATACAAATACACACACTACACACTCACAGTGGATCGTCTCTTATGATGATGAGCCATTGCCGACACTACCGTCGGGGAAATCTTTGACCACGTGGCCCTAACTTCACCTGGATTCGATCCTTTCACCTTTTGCATTTTTAATTAAGGGTTATTTGGTCTGGTAAATTAAAAAATGTTACATCATTAATAATAATTATCACTGTAGTAATTTTTTACACTAATGGTTAATTGAATCTGTATGTATACTGAGAGAGCTTATACGTATATATAAGAATCTTATCGGCGTTGGATCCTCAGCACTCTCCTCTGCCTTGATATGTTTTCTATTTTTAAAGCATATGCTAATATAACATTACATATATTACATTATATTAAATCATTTGTAAGGTAACTTACGTATTTACCGTAGTTTACCGTAGTTACCTTACACTTTATCTTAATTTTTATATCAACAGTGATTTCTCATGTTGGAACTTAGATTATATATATATACATTATATTAAATATTATACAAAAGAATTGTTTTAACATCTTTGTATATATAAATTACTTGACTTTTACATATATAAATTGTCTTAAAATTATTTATATTTCATTGATAATACCAAATTAGTTAATATTCTTTGTGTATGTAATATGTTGTCTTAAAATTAATTTTACTTCATCAATAATATTAAATTAAAATATTTTTTGTGTCTGTAATATAGTCTTAAAATTAATTTTATTCCATCAATAATATTAATCAATTAATACCCTTTTTGTATATAATATATGTGTATACACATGTATATAATTTACATATGTGTGTTATGTATATACTTTATATGTATACTTTGACGGAAATAATAAAAAATGTAAGTATACAGTTCATTTATATCTTTGGCATCGAGGGAAATTGTATTATATAAAATTTATAAATGTTAAAAATATTAAAAATGAAATTAAAATAAATTTTTATAAAAAATAAAAATGTTAAAAATCAAATTAAAAAAACATTATAATGTATATATTTATATTTACAGTTGTAGAGCCACATTCTAAATATGAATGGATGTTAAAAAAGGTTTATAAAAAAATTTAAAGATATACTAAAAGTTATAATTATTTTGAAGTAACCCAAATACAATACGTTTGTTCGTATTAAGGAATTAAGGATTATAAAAGTTTGTTTTTGCATGGAATAATTAATTTTAATTTTTTGTGTTAAATTAAAAACATTTCCAACACTGTAACTAATGTTTAATTTTTTTCTTTTAATAAAATACATTGAATGTATATTATTGTGTTAGATTTTGTAATTTACTTACATTTATTAAACATTAATAACATTATTAAGTATGAATAAATAAAAAAGTAGTAATGATTATTATAACACATAAAAAATTTAATAAGGTTTAAAAGGTAAAATTGTTAAAAATCAATAAGAAAAACATTTCATTTATTCATAAACAACATAACATTTGTTTTAGAATATATATATATTATTACTCTACACTATAATTAAAGACAAAACATATTTTTGAATATATATATTTATATACAATATAGACAGGCACATGTATAACATTGTATCTTATATGACATCTCATATGCAATACATATTTACAAATATACACACACATATTTTATATTATATTATATTATATATATATATTTGTGTGTCACAAGTATTAATACATAATATTAATATTTTATTGCAGGTTTTAAGAATTTTTTTTCCCGAATAACAAATTATATAAAGTTTTCCAAACTTTTATAATATTTTCTTTAATCTTTTTCACTTTGAATTAGTACTGTAATACCTTTCTCCATCTTCCATTTTAACATTGTAATATTATTAATTTTATAAAACTTTATTAAGAAATTCATAATTTTTCACGTTTTATTCTCCTTTTATTTCTTTTTATTTAAAATAATGATATTAATGGTTAAAGAAATATAAGTAATAATACACATAATAAAAAAAATATTATAAAGATGTGTTCATGATCAACATGATAATTACGTTTTGTTTCTTTATCGATCATGTTTTATTATTTTACAAGGTGATTAATTATAAAGTAATTCTTTATGAGTATGTATTTTTAAGTTATATATATATATAACATGTAACTTATATACATATAAATATATAGAATGTAACTTTTCTCACTCTCACTTTCACACAATACCTATTTACAAATGCATTTTCTACACTTGTATATGTGTATATATGTATATACAACAATTGGTAATACAAAACAAGTTTTTATTATAAATTTTAAAATATATATTCCTATGAACAATGACATTTTAAAAAATTTAAGAAGAATTCTAATTTTTTCTTTAATTATAAAAATTATCGTTATAAGAATTGTCATATTAAAATACCAAGAGTTGTAAATATAAGAGTAGAAGGACAAAAGCATTTAAGGTGTATATTTAAATAAACTTACATGTGTAATATATATTATGAATTTTCATTAGCGGGTGGTTATTTGGCCCTTGTTAAATTAAAAAAATGCCACATCATTAATAATAACTACCACTATGGTTTTACACTAGAGTGGTTAATTGAATTAAAAATTTAATTATTAGTGAGCAATTTTTATTTAACCGTGGTTAATGGATTTTTTTTATTAATTAAAATTTTTGGACTTGAAAATATGAATACGTGTGTGTCATATATTGTAAAGACCTGAGAATAAATTATATGAAAGAGATAAAAATATAAATATATTAATGAATAGTCTCTATCAATATATAAATCATATATATTGTGTTCATATATATGATATAAAAGTATATGTATGTATTAATTGTATCAAATGGTATAGTGATTCCTATGTATATTAAATATTTAACCTACAAACATAAATTATAATTTTTTAATTAAAGTTAACATTTTTTTTTTATATATAAGTTATATATTTTTCCATGGGTTACAATGTTGTATGTATATATTTATGTATTTTATAATATAAAACACAAAGATTAAATATGTATGAGTATCTCACCAAGATCCTTCTTTGCCTTAATCAACCTTTCTTAAACATTGAGAAGCTTATCACATCTTTTTTTAATTGATTTTGAAAGAGCAGATATATAAAATGAAATGTTAGATCCTATTCAATTACAAAACCTTGCTTATATACAGGAGGCCACATGGCACACATGCGACATGTGGCGCTGACACATGGGGCTAGATCACCACCCATGTGTCACTACGCATGTGTGTATATACACATGCGTATATATAGTATGTTACCTAATATACAGTATCTTACATTATCCCCCTCTGCAGCTGTGTAGATGGTGATGGATCTGATGGTCTTGGATCCGTGTGAGCTGGGCCATCTAAGGTATGACCAAATGTACTCAACGAGTCTCGAACAACAAACCGTTTCATTCGAACCACGTGAACTATCTCAACCTCACGAGATCCCACCAACTGTACTTGATATACCTGAGGACCAACCTTCCGGAGTACTCGGTAGGGACCAAGCCACTTGTGTAATAAACCAGTTGCAAGCTCAGGTGCAGTTAACTTGGGAAAACATACCAGGACTAAGTCACCGTCAGCAAAATCTGGTGGAATTTGATGTCGTGCATTGTAAGAAGATTGCTGCCGCATTTGAGCTCGACCAAGATGTTCAGCAGACTCTGCACGCAGAAGAGGCAAAACAGCATCCAAATGTTGAGCCCACATCTTTGCATCCTCGGCACGTGGCAGATTCGATGATAACCCCATTTCACTAGGCAATTTAGGATCATATCCATACAATGCCTTGAATGGAGAGATACCAATCGAACTCTGAATGCCTGTTACATAAGCAAATCTCAAACATCGCAAATACCAATCCCAGTCCGTGTGATTGAAGTTCACATACTTCGAGATCATACCCTTGAAGGTCCGATTCAATCGCTCCACCAAACCATCAGTTTGTGGATGATACGGAGAGGCAAATGAATGTTTTACCCCTAACCTCTCACACAACACTCGGAATACCTCTGCAATGAAAGTGGGGCCATTGTCTGATAACATCTGCTCTGGACAAGAATGCTGCAAAACCACATTATCGAATAGAAACAAAGCTGTTGACATGGCAGTTGCATCCGGAAGAGCACCAACCTCCACCCATCGAGTTAAATAATCAGATACAACAATGATGTACTGGTTACCTTGAGAAGAACGTGGAAAAGGTCCCATTAAATCCACTACAATTAACTCAAAAGGGCGAGAGACATTGATGGATTCCAACACCCCATGGCCCGAGTCGTAGAGGAATTCCGAGTTTGACAAGTGGGACAGCTTTGAATACCTAATCACATCACCACGCATGCTGGGCCAATAAAATGATTGGCGCAGCTTCTCCAACACTCGTTGGTGACCAAGATGACCTCCAACAATAGGTAAATCATGATATGCTCGAAGAAGGTGTGGAACATATGTAGAGGGTACAACCAAACGCCATCTGTCCTCTGGATTTGTCCCAATAAAATACAATAAACCATCATGAAGTTGAAACTGAGCATGATATTGTCGAAACCGAGGTTCGGAAGACGGATTTGCAAACGCATCGCGTAATTGCCTCGTCTATGGTTCATGTTTTTGAACATCCTGCCACTGTTCCAAGGATGGTAAGTCCGCATGGAATACCTGAGGGGCTTGTATCAAACCGAATGCTGCAACTACTACATGAGCAGGCAAAGTGGAATCGGAGAGGGGTGCTCGAGAAAGTGCATCCGCATCCACCATTGTTCGCCCAGGCCTATGCACCACCTTAAAGTTATATACCTGGAGACGTAATGCCCATCTGGCTACACGACCCACTAATTCTTCCGTTTTAATAAGGAAGTGACAACAGCATGATCACACTCCAAAAGTGTTTCACTTCCATGTAAGTAGGCATGAAGTCGTTCAAAACCCAAATAGCAGCAAGGCATTCTTTTTCAGTAGTGCAATAATTCCGCTCAGCCGGCGTGAGTACTCGACTAATGTAAGCCACCGGGTGTTAAATTGAAGAATCCACAACATCAATTTGCATCAATACACCACCAATACCAACATCTGAGGCATCTACTCGTAAAATGAACGGACGAGTAAAATCTGGGTATTGAAGCAATGGTGGAGTTGTCAGGAACTCTTTTAACTGGTCAAATGCCTGCTGACACTTGCGAGTCCACCTGAAAGATACATGTGGATGAACTAACTCCCGAAGAGGGGCAGTTCGATCAGTGAGATGGTCGATGAATCGACCCAAGTACTGCACCGTGCCCAAGAAATGCTGGACTTCCTGTACTGTACGGGGACAAGGAAACTCTCGAACAGCTCGCAACTTCATTGGATCCACCTGTAAACCCTCTCGAGATATACGGTAACCACGTAAGTAGTGTCGGTCGAACCAAACACACACTTTTCAAGTTTCAACTTCAGGCCAACTTCTCGAAATCGATCAAGAACGCGCCGTACATCACGAATGTGATCCTCCCAAGAACCAGACCCATGAATGAGCACATCGTCGATAAAATCGGCAGTGATATCAGGCATATCGGAAAGAAGCTCATCCATCATGCGTTGAAAGGTGGCAGGAGTTGAAGTTAATCCAAAAGGCATGACCAAAACTTGTAAAGACCAAATGGTGTCCGGAAGGCCGTTTTTGGAATGTCCTCCTCAGCCATAGGAACCTGCCAATATCCTGATGCCAAATCCAACTTAGTAACCATCGACTCTGACCCAACGATCTAATAGATTGGCAGAGTTCGGAAGTGGATAGACATCTTTGATGGTAACATCGTTAAGAGGTCGGTAATCCACACAAAATCGGAGAAGATCCATCAGGCTTGGGAACCAAATGAGGTTCACATGCCCATGGACTCCGTGACGGACGACACACTCGTTTACCAATCATATCAGTAACAGCTGTTCGCATGGCTGATAACTCCTTTGGTGACCTGCGTCGAACCGGGACTTTGAAAGGCTTTGCATTGCCGGTGGGTATACAGTGTCGAGTCTTCACACGTGCACCTTGGGACAGATCAAATTTGAACAAACTTGCATACTGTTTCTTAAGTTGTTCGATGCAGTGTGCTCGACACTCAGGTGACGGATCCGGCATTTGAACCTGTTGAGATGAACACCACCCAAGACCGGAATCAAAGGAGCTGTATGCGTGATACAAACAGCAACAAACTTCTCTGGACGTAAAGGAACAGACTGCAAAGACACAGACTCCAAGCGTAATACAGGAGGAGAGAGTGAAAAATCACATGTACCTTTCGACTGCTTTAACCAATCACATCCCAGAATGATGTCAAAGACCTGGGAAGGGACAACCCTAAGAGACCCAGAGGGAAACTTACAGTTGGCACCCATAACCAGTGTAGTCGAAGTGGTGTACTGTGATACTGCACGAGACTGCCCATTATGGTAAGAATGGGCAGTCTCACACCACCATATCTTTTTTATTTTAATTACTTTTTTTTTTTTTTAATATATATTGCATGAAATGGGCAGTCTCGTGCAGTATTAAAAAAAAAAGTATTAAAAAAAAAAGAGATCACTTGCACATCAAATTGATTAATAACAAGTGATTAAAAGATCGATTGATAATTGTCATAAGCCGTGGCACCTTGCCGTCTGTAACCCCAAATAAGTTTATATAGATTCATACACCTTCGTAAATATTAAATTCATTATGATGATTTAAGGAAATAAAAAAAAAATTAATAATAACTTGTAGGTTTAGATTATAATGTGTCACTATTTTATGCATGGTAGCTGTATAACCGAGCAAAAATTACCAAGTCATAATAGGTGCCACGTAAGTGTCATGTTGGTGGTGAATGAACGGTGTGTAAGGGACATGTATATGACAGAGGCAAGATATTAAATTTTAAATAACAAGCAAGTGGAAAAACAAATTGCTGGTAAAATAAATAATTAAATTGGTTGAGGCTAGATTATTTATTATATATTTTTTTATTTTTCACAATGTTCTTGCAACTTCTTTTTGTATTTTAACATAACAAAGCCTTTTTAAAATATTAAAAAGAATTTAAAAGCTTTCCAAATTTTATTGAAATTTAAACAGAAATATTTCTGAAAATCTATAATGAAAACCTTATTATGTATTAACAATTTTAAAACACACCATATTACTTTTAATGCAAGAGACAATGACATATCACATAGGGTCTTCATGTTTAGGGTTGTCTTTCTAAATGTCTTATTATGTATGATTTTCTCTTTTGTCAATTGTATATCTCTCACTACAAAACACAATTGTAGCTCTTTCTTTTAATAAGGCGATCATTATGTGACTTTTGAATATTCAAGTTAAATATGGAAGATTCAAATCAAATATGGATTCTCGTTAAATCCTAATTTATTTATTATCAAGGATTACATATTTATTATTATAGTGTTGCTAATCTTATGCTACTAGAGTATTTTCTTTGTATGTTATCACAATTATAAAAGCCTTTTACCATTAAAAAAAAATTGTAATGGGTCTTTTTGTTACTTTACTAATTCAGGTAAAATTTAAATAATAATTAATTATTATTTAATATATTAATTATAAATATTGTTATTTTAATATTTTTTAACATATTGTTTTATGTTTTTTCTAGTAGTTAATTTGATATGAATGTGTAAGATCACTCAAGGAAGACACTTGTTAAACCTTCACATATGTGGTGGCCATCGAGTCTTGTTCAAGTTTTTTATATAGGTATGATTATTACATAAATTAATATGTAAATAATATGGTGTATAATAAAGTTTTAATATTGGTAGTAAAGATAATTAATTTTTTAATATGATACATTATAAATAAGCATGTAATAAAATATATTGTATATAAGTTTTGATTGTGACTTTTTTTATAATGTGAATTTTAAGGTATATGCACTTATTTGAAATTGTTAAAGATACCCAAGATATTACAGTTATATGTACACATACATATATAATAATATTTTATGCGAATTTGTTTTTAAAATGTTAATTTATAAAATAACAACCACACAAGTAATATGTTAAAATAACTAAGTTGAAATTGAGTGTTTTTAAATATTTTTTAATATAATTGAATTATCAAAAAATTAAAAAAAACTTAATAACACAGCACATGAAAATATAAGTAACATGTTTGTGCAATAAAATTTTGTAAGAAATTAAAAAGAGAATAACAACATAATATACAAAAGAATTAAGAGGAATTGTTTTAATACCTTTATATTACGTAAGTTAACTCACTTTTACTTTTATGTATATAGATTGTCTACAGATTAATTGTATTTCATCGATGATACCAATTGATTTATTCTTTGTATATGTAATATGTTATCTTAAGCTTAATTTTATTTCATTGATAATATCAAATTAATTAATATTTCTTTTGTATGTAATATGTATGTATACACATGCATAATTTATATATATATGCGTTATGTATGTAATTCATATGTATAACAAATTGTGTTAAATTTGTACTTCACTTTTTATTTTTTAATCATTAATAATATTATTTAAGTAGGAGAAGAGAATGATGTATTATTAATTGTTGTAGCACATAAATTTACAAAAGTTAGAAATCAAATTTTACGGTTTTATAAAAATTAAAATATAAAAAACTATATTGAAATATCAAGAAAAACATTATAATAGTTTGCTTATAAAGTGTATTGTATGTAAAGAGAAATTATACGTTTACAGTTGTGGTTAATGGGAATGATGAGTATTACAAGAGTTAGCCATATTGAAAACATAATACAATATAAACAAAATATTATTATATATGTATTGTGTATATTTGCATTTTCATTTTTTTTTACTAATTATATACTTTCTTTATATAACATAGGCACTATCTGTAAGACGGCAAGTATGATACCCTAGATGGTCAAGAACCCTCAAATACATACATACATATATATAGACACAGAGACACACACACTCACATATTTTGTGTTCAAATTCATGTTATATACCTGCATGTATTCGTGTATGTGTATGTGGAGTACATGTATAAGTTAGAAATTGTTTACACACAGACATACATACATATACATGTATATATACTGGTATAGAGAGATGTATAGATACACACACATATATATGCATAATATATATATACATACATACATACATACAATAGATAGATGCATATATAATATATATATGATTAGATACACACACACATAAATTTTGTGCTCAAGCTCATGTTTTTCGCCTATGATAGAAAACCTTTCTGTTTAAGGCTCTGAATGCACTCATCGAACATCTTCTCCAATGGTTGTAACGAGCTCACGCCGAGCTTATTTAGTTTTGAAGCGTCCAATGTGTGTGTGGATATCCTCTTCTGATGACCTACATAGTTTGCAAATGAAAACACACACACACACACACATGGACATACATCTCTCTCTCTCTCCTACACAAGTATATATAAAAACATGAGGATATACACATATACATTGTGTGTTATACTTTTCACACACACACACAAGAACACTTACGTTTGCTTGAGTTGTTGCAAGAGCGTGGTCATGTTGTGTTTACAACCACTGTCATTAAGCACAAGTTGCTTAAGCTCCATAGCATTTCTCCTCAACTCCAGCGTCACCTACAAATACCAGAACCCACACACACACACACGTGTGTGTGTGTGTGTGTGCGTGCGTGCGTGTGTGTGTGCACTAATCTTAAAAATATTTAATGGATGTATGTGAGTACTCACGCACACACACACATACACACCTATACGTGAGCAGCGTTTGATATCAAGCTCGACAAGACGCTTACAACCTGCAGCAACTTGACAAAGGCCATGGAAGTGACGAGTGCACAACCTCTAATTTCCAGCTGGCAAAGTTTGCTGAGTCGAGATATACACGTCATCGTAATCCTTGAGCAATATGATAAATTCAAGCAGCCACTCTTGCATCGCCTACAGATCGACATCTGAAGATTAATCAAAGTTAATGTATATGATATATTGTACGTTTATATATAAATTAACTTATGTGAAAAAGCTATATACTAATATACAACTACTTATAATTGATTTATTATATAAGTAATTATTATTAACGTTAATTAACTACCTGTAGAGATCAAGCTCTGCTAGGTTACTGCATCCAGCTCCCACACATGACTTGTTACGTTGCAAAACGCAAGCTTAAGCACCTTAAGCCGTTTACAATTTCAATAGACACAAGCCCTGTATGTATGTATGTATGTATCTCTCTCTCTATACACACACACACATATATATCTATGTGTGTGTATATATGTATGTATGTGTGTATATATATGTATGTATGTATATGTATGTATATAAACAGGATGTATCCTATGATCAATTATTTGTTAATGTATATACGTTTTGTGTGTTACAGTATATATGTATATAGGTGTATTTATATTCCGAATTTTATATATATACACACATCATATACATATTTCTATCTCTATCTACATCTCTCTCTCTATATAATATATGTGTGTGTGTGTGTGCAGTTCTACCTGCATCTGAGACATTGCAATCTGTAACATTTCCTCAAGAAAGCTGCATTTCTCAAGAAGTAATCTCAAGCCATCATCCATATGACCATAGGACACGACTCCATCTTCAAGCTTCTGACACGCGTACAGTTGGATGCAATCGTTACCATTGAGATTTCCGTAAGCTCGATACAGCAAGTGACATCCAGCTTGTTAAGCTCCTTACATTCCGTAATTATGGAGGATATTCGGGTATCGGTTACCCCTTAAGCTTAACTCCTTTAACTGCTTGTGGGTAGTTCCCACTGTTGATCCCACGTCCTTTTAGCCGTAGATATTGTATCTTGTTTGACCTTCGGAACGCTTCCTCGCTTATCTGTGTATGTATATTACATAATCTGTGTTGTCTACATATATATGCATATTTACATATCTGTTGAGAGAGAGAAAGAGAGAGAGAGAGATGCATAAGACAGACCTGCATACACAGTGAGACATATCTGTTTGTCTACATATATATGCATATTTACATATCAAAAGATGAGAGAGAGAGAGAGAGAGAGAGAGAGATGCATACACAGTGAGAGATTAATATACATAATCTGTGTTCTACATATATATGCATATTTACATATCAACAGATATGAGAAATCTAATCACACCATCAATATAAAATACTAATTGATATTCTAGATATTAGTTTTATCTCACACGGAGTCACTTGCGAGATTGTGTGTGTGTGTGTGCGTGTGTGCGCGTGTGTGTGTGAGAGAGAGAAGAGGAAGTTTCCTGATGACTTCACGTGCTGGACTGCAAAGCCAGAGCTCGTGCCACGTGAGCCTGTTTTTTGTTTCTTTTTTTGGCGTATTTTTTCTTTTAAGTTAATATGTGAATTTTTGATCGGAGAATGTATATATTCTGGTGTAGCCATATTATCTTATTTACTTAGGTAATATTATTTATAAATCAGAAACTATGGAATTATATATATATATATATATATATAGAGAGAGAGAGAGAGAGAGAGGAGAGAGAGAGAGAGAGTGCTCTATAAGTATATTCTTAAAATATATGCATATTTTAGGTATTCCAAGTATATGTTTAAAATTTAAATTCTTAATATGTGTGTAACTCATGTGTATAATATTTTTTAATATTAAAATATGATATCCACATAAATATAACTTGTTTTATGATATCTCACATGAATTTACATTTATGAAGCAATAAATTTAACATTATATTTGTAATATAGCTCACACTTTAATTTTGGGATGTGATACTAATAATATATTCAAGTATATTAAATATATACACTATACTCGAATGTGAACAACAACCTAAAACATGGGTTTGACATAGATGATTAGAAAACCAAAGATTAAGCAGTTACAGAAAATATTGCGTTAACAATTTACTAGTCATTTATTTTAATCACTATGTATTATTTAAATGAATAAGATCTTGTCTCACCAACGTACTTAATATAAAATATATACTCCCCACACATATTATGCACCCGTATACATACAACACACATAGCATTTTCATCAAGGCATAAACCACATCCATAGCACTTTCACTATTGCATACTCTCTGTCGTTTTAACATGCCATATGTACAAACACTTTCTCTCCTCATGTGGATTGTGCATAGCCATTTGTTAGCCATTAGAATTCTATTTATAGAATTACTGATTTGATAAATAAAAACTGATGGTGCTGATGATGTTAATTAATGGGTATATAAGTTAATAGTAGTTAGGACGTGTAGATTCTCTCTCTACATATAATCAACTTATAAGGAGATTAATCAGTTTACATTTTAGATAATATAGACAAGTTTAATTAACTACCTAGCTGGGAGTCGTATGGATGGAAATGAAGGGCCAGACATCTAACTGGCTATTTAAGACCCATACATTCCCTCTCTTTTGACTATGGCGAACATGATGGATCTTATGAAAAAGTGAAACACGGACATTATAGAAGCTTTTGATAAACTAACCTTTGAAAACTAAAGGCCTTGCTCACAGAAATGCAGAAGGATTGGAAGGAATTCAGTGGCAAGGTGTGTTGCTTTCATACTTATATCTATTTCAACTCACTGCAGTCGCATACACCTTGTTGAGAAGAGAGAAACTGACGTAAAATGTTGGAAGAACAAATGAAAAGAAAAGTAGAGGCACTGCAGGTGTTTCCAACATAAACAAGTACCCGAGTTTCGGCGTGCAACCTATTCGCGTGCAGCCAGCAGGCAGATTATTGGGCAAAAACAAGACCCCATATATGAATCCGTAATTGCAGTTGAAAGAGGCAATGGAACTGATCAGACTAGCATCCCAACAGCGCTTGCTTTGCCTGCTTCAACTAGTTTTCAGGTGAACACGAGGACATCTTCACGCATGTCTCGATCTCCGTTGCAGCGCTTCTTACTATGCTAATGTCCCATAAGCAATCTCAGGAGAGCACGCACACGCCTCATGTATGTGTATTTGAAGATACACATTTGGCTCCACTTGAGCAACGGGATGTACACGAAAGTCCTGCGAAAGATGTTGCGAGGCCTGTATGAAGGAGCTGAATAAATGCTACAAGATAAATATTTAATTTATGCTTAAACCCTTACGATCTTAACCGTTTGCCTAAAAAAACCGGATGAAAGAGGCTTCTTCCCGGGTGTAGAACACTAGCAACCGCAGCATCGGTTCGGATTCCACAAAGGTATGAAAAATTACAAATGTATATGTAAAATCCCATAATATCCCACAATTTCAAGGATGATTTCAAAACATCCATCACATGAGGAGGAGCGGAATTTTGTCAAGGAAACTTCTGTGACAATCCTCCCTAGTCCAAACGGATTTCTACATTTGCGAGTGGAGATTCATTATATGGTTCCACAACTGTAAACATAAAACATACATAATCTTTAACTTATACATGTACTCCACACGTACGGAAATTAACTTATACACGTACAGAAATGCAGCTTGAGCACAGAATTTACGACGGTCTGTGTGTGTGCTCTCTCTCTCTCATCTCGTTTCTCTCTATGTGCTCTCCCTCTCTCTCTCTCGTCTCATTTCTCTGTGTGTGTGTGTGCTCTCTCTTTCTCTCTCTCGTCTCTCGTTTCTGTGTGTGTGTGCTCTCTCGTCTTGTTTCTTTCTATATATGTGTGTGCGGTCTGTCTCTCTCTTGTCTCATTTGTGTGTGTGTGTGCTCTCTCTCATCTCGTGTCTCTCTATGTGTGTGTGCTCTCTCTCTCTCTCTCATCTCGTGTCTCTCTATGTGTGTATGCTCTCTCTCTCTATGTGTGTCGCACGTGCACCTCAAGGTTCTTAATCATTTGATGGTACTTGCAACTTGATCAATAGTACCAACATGGTAGTACTTTGTGGATGCTTTACTCAAAAGAGTATTTTTTAGTTTCTTCAGCTTTCCTACAGTATTGGCGTTTAAGGAAGAGAACACTTAAAACCTGTAAAAAAGAACTAAAAAATTATAAAAATATGTGTGTGTGTGTGTGTGTGTGAGAGAGAGAGAGAGAGAGAGAGAGAGAAGAGATACATGACCTTTGACTGCGTGTGTTGGCGTGCAGCCGTTTCTTAAACACGGTTTTTCTATCAGTTGCTTTTGTACACAAAAATCACATAGTTGATAAAAAAGTAAAATACAAATGTTATATTGATTTTGAACATGACATTACATTGTGTCTTCAACATGTTGAACTTTTATAATACTTAATTTAAAACCTCGTTAGTTCCGGTGGACATAACTGTGGAGAGAAACGAGATGAGAGAGAGAAAGAGCACGCACACGCAGACCCTTGTAAATCCTGTGCTCTAAGCTGCATTTGTGTATGTGTGGAGTACATGATAAGTTAAGGATTGTATATGTTTATGTTTACAGTTGTGGAGCCACATAGTGGATGTGGATGGAATATTTACGTTTACAAGATGTTCATGGAGATATTGGGGACACACCGGAGGCCACGTCTATTTTGAAAGAACCCAAGTACAATACGTTTGTATGCATTGAGGAGTTAAGGGCCATAAAGGCCATGTAAGTATGTGTGTGTGTGTGTGTCGTGTAAGTATATGTGTGTGTGTTTGCCTCTTGTACAAAATCACTAATTTTGTTTTTGTATGATAGGTCAAACACTTACAAACGCCTCCAAAACGTAACTAGGAGTGCCTGTACACCTCCAACAAGGTAACAAGGAGTGCATGTACACCTACACAACTAAAGTAATATTTTGTTTTTTCAATTAAAACATTTTATGAAACTAAAAAATCACTCCTATGTATAAAAGTTGCATACCTTCGTATCTTGTTGTTTATATAACAGAGTAACAAAGCCTGCTTGGCTTGGCTGGATCATGTAACCTTTAGCCCTTTAATCTCAATAGCTTATGTTAGAAAACCTCTCTGTTTAAGGCTGTCAATGGATCGAACATCTTTTCCAATGGTTGCAATGAGGTCAGGCCGAGCTTATTTAGTTTTGAAGCGTCCAATGTGTGCGGGATATCCTGCCCTTGTTCTTCTGAACACCTACACAGTTTTCAAATGAAAACACACACACACACACACATATGGACATACATCTCTCTCTACAGAAGTATATATAAAAACATGAGTATACACTTATACATTGTGTGTATACTTTTCAGGAAGAGGACAATGTGGATATTTCTTACGACTTCCTTCCAATGACACAGACAAATCCAATTCTACAAACTTTAGTAAACCCTAAAAAATATACGGGATACAAAGATAACATATTAACTTCAGGAGATCCTTCTCCGTATATATATATATACGGGAGAAGGATCTCCTGAAGTTAATAATGATATATGTGTATATAAATAATATATACATATTTCATGTGTCTATGTATATACACATGTAGCAGCTGTCAAGGAATGCTGGGTCATATGACATCACGTGTACATGAGGTTAAGTTCCTGAAGAAACACAATCGTGTTATCCTCTCTCTCTCTCTCTCTCACACACACACACACGCACACACGCACACACGCACACAAGAACGCTTACGTTTGCTTGAGTTGTTCCAAGAGCGTGGTCATGTTGTGTTTACAACCACTGTCATTAAGCACAAGTTGCTTAAGCTCCATAGCATTTCTTCTCATCTCCTCTCTCACTTCCCCCGCATAAGCAATCCGATGCCCCTCACAATCTCCTCTTTTCCCACAAATCCCATCCCTGACAACGTAACACCACTCTCCACTCTTGTACAATGAGTTTGCATATCCAGTTCTGATCGCAGAAGAGCGGCCAACCAAGCATAGGAACTCCATGTGTAATGCTCTCCAGTACAGAGTTCCACCCACAGTGTGTAAGAAACCCTCCTATGGATTCATGTGCAAGTACTTCAAACTGGTTTGCCCACGCTGTGATATATCCTTGCTTCTTAGTTCTCTCCCAAAATCTATATAAATGTTACATATACCCCTGTACACACCCTCTCTCTCTCTCTCTCACACACACACACACACACACACGCACACACCACAATACCCTTTGAGTTCTGAAGGGCTGCCTTCCACCATTCCAGGACGACTACCCACAGAAAGGGCTGTTTAGAGAGTTCAAGGGCCTTGGCAAGCTCTATAAACTGCTGTTTACAAAAACTGTGATGCTCCCAAATGATATATAAAGAACGGACCGAGGCCTCTGAGTGTTCAACCATACTATGCATTGTGGATCCTCTTCTCTCTCAACTTCCTATATCAGTTTAATAATGTCAGTTATCATATAAGAACTCTCTCTCTCTCTCTATATATACACACACACACATATACATATACATACAAAGAATAACAGGACAACAAGTATTGTGTACCACCTAACACAGAATAAGAACTCTCTCTCTCTCTCTCTCTCTCACACACACACACACACACACACACGTGCACACACACATGTTTCTGTTGTCCATGTCAAGGAGTGGTCCTATTGACAAGAATTTTTGTCCGAGTATTTCCTTCATAACTTGGAATGAGTCTTCCTCCAAGTGATAACACGAGTTTACTAAAATCCAGGATGCATGTTTTAGATTTTGTTTTCTGATGTTTAATCGCTTTATTAGTTCTGGAGTTGGAAATTGTAAATACACGGGAATATCCGTTGCTCGAAATGGTTTTAATCCTTGGATATGAATAACGTCTTCCTTGACGTTTTCTTAAAACATAAAAAAATTTAAGTATTTAAATTTATATTAATATTTCGAATATAGCTATTTATGTATATAACCCTCTCTCTACACATGACTGTGCTCTCTGTTTATATAAACACACACACACACACACACACACACACGAGTTGTATAGTTGCATACACACCTTTGAGTGGGAGAAGGCTCTTGTTAACCAGATCTCCTACAATATGCTCAAAAGCAACAATTCCAGCACAGGTTGGAACCATAAAAACACTCATAATTCCCAGCTTGCTAGCAACGTCCTGTATATAAACGATCTCATTCTCAAGCATTAAAAAGCTAAATGTGCGTGCGTGCGTGCGTGTGTGTGTGTGTGTGTGTGAGAGAGAGAGAGAGAGAGAGAGAGAGAGAGAGTTTCCTGCATAAAGTCCATGTAATAATCTGTAACAATAGTGACGGTAGATTGTGGAAGCCTTTGAATAAGAACTTCTAATGCAGGTGCAAGAGTCGTCAGCATGTCGGAGAATGCAACCATGTTCTTCAAGCAGTATAAATCAAATCCTTGTGGAATATTCCACTCACAAGGTATGAAGTCCAGGCGAATATCCATTCCTTCTGGAGGTGTCCAATCTTTCTTCACTTGCTCATGTACGCTTTGTATGTTCACATAAGTAACTGCGAAACCTGGATATATATCTATGTCACACACACACACACACACACACACACACATTCCATTGCACGCATGTATTTGTGTGTATATATGCATGTATATACACTTTGTATGTTCACGTAAGTAACTGCGTAACCTGGATATAAATCTATGTTATATAAACACACACACACACACACACACACACACACACACACACACACACACACACATGTCTGTATATTATATCCACCTTCTGCTGCAAACTGTTTTGCAAGATGGAACAAAGGAGGAGCATGACCTTGAGCTGGATATGGTATAGCCACAATGTGAGGCTTCATCTTACAAAGATTTATTAACCACGTTAGTCCTCTCTCTCTATATATATATACACACACATCTTATGCCTAAAGGTAGACAGAACACACTTGTATGTGTATGTGTGTACATGTGTGTGTGTGTGCAAAACAATTAAACCTTTAAAGTGATGCTTTTATACTCTAATAGAAGTGCAAATAATAGATATTTGAAATTGCTATATTAATTTGAAGTAAAGATCACCTGTGTTCTCAGAGAGGAATTCTTCAAGATGTGAACCTAGATTAACATTCAGATGTCATTTCACTTATTTATTAAATGTATGGTTATGATTAAATTAAACATTTTACCTGTTGTATTATAAATATAAATATAATTATTAGTTATTTTATATGTGTATGTGTTTCTCTTTTTTAATAAATATAATTACTATTATAATCAAGTGGTTTATCCATCCATCTCAGCCTACAACCCCTTCTTCTCAAGTTGCTCAACTACACCTTCAGGCAAAGCAGGTTTAATGGTAGACAGAAGCTTAACCTTCTTTAAACTCCCGCAGTTTAGCAACGCATCTCCAAAACACTCCGATGGTATATTCTTTAAGTGCATCAGCTTCATGTTTGCATGCACCCAGCTTGGCTAATGCCATTAACCCATTGTTTGTTAGTGGGCAATAAGACACATTAATCTGTTTAAACAAAGTTAGTGTGTGTGTGTGTGTGTGTGAGTGAGAGAGAGAGAGAGAGAACCTGTCTGAGATCTGGACACAAATGCTCAGAGCTACAACTCCAGCGTCACCTACAAATATCAGAACCCACACAGTATACAAAATATTCATTACTATCTTAAAATATTTAATGGGTGTATGTGAGTACTCACGCACGCACACACACACACACCTATACGTGAGCAGCGTTTGATATCAAGCTCGACAAGACGCTTACAACCTGCAGCAACTTGACAAAGCCATGGAAGTGACGATGCACAACCTCTAATTTCCAGCTGGCAAAGTTTGCTGAGTCGAGATATACACGTCATCGATGCATCTGTAATCCTTGAGCAATATGATAAATTCAAAACCTTGAGTTTTTGACACCCACTCACTACTGCAGCCACTCCTGCATCGCCTACAGATCGACATCTGAAGATTAATCAAAGTTAATGTATATGATATATATTTTGTACGTTATATAATTAACTTATTGAAAACTATATACTAATATCAACTACTTATAATTGATTTATTAATAAGTAATTTATTAACGTTAGTTTAACTACCTGTAAAGATCAAGCTCTGCTAGCTTACTGCATCCAGCTCCCACACATGAGATACCAACATTTGTTACTTGCAAAACGCAAGCTTAAGCACCTTAATCCGTTTACAATTTTCCAATAGACACCAGCCCTGTATGTATGTATATATATGTGTGTGTGTGTGTGTGGGATGTATGTATGTTTATGTATGGTATATAAACAGGATACTGTATCATGTTGTTAACGTATATACGTGTTTGGTGTTACAGTTCTATGTACATATATGTATATAGGTGTATTATATATACATATCATATATATACACACATACATATCTCTATCTTATCTACATCTCTCTGTATATGTGTGCGTGTGTATGTGTGTGTGTATGTGTATGCAGTTATACCTGCATCTGAGACATTGCAATCTGTAACATCGAGTTCCTCGAGAAAGCTGCATTTCTCCAGAAGTAATCTCAAGCCATCATCCATGACCATAGGACACGATCCATCTTCAAGCTTCTGACGCGCGTACAGTTGGATGCAATCGCTACCATTGAAATTTCCGTAAGCTCGATACAGCAAGTGAGATCCAGCTTGTTAAGCTCCTTACATTCCGTAATTATGGAGGATATTCGGGTATCCGTTACCCCCGGGTTTTGCTTAAGCTTAACTCCTTTAACTGTTGCATCCTGCTGCGACGTGGCGTAGTTCCCCACTGCTGATCTCAGTCCTTCTAGCCGTAGATATTGTATCTTGTTTGACCTTCGGAACTCCATGAACGCTTCCTCGCTTATCTGAGTTTATATATGTATGTATATTACATATTAATATCAACAGATAAGGAGAGAGAGAGATGCATAAGACAGACCTGCACACACAATGAGAGATTATAATAATCTGTTTGTCTAATATATATGCATATTATAATATCAACAGATATGAGAGAGAGAGAGAGGATGCATAAGTGAGATTTTAATATCCATCTGTGTTGTTACATATATATGCATATTACATATCAACAGATATAAGAGAGAGGCATAAGACAGACATGTAACAGTGAGAGATTAATATACATAATCTCTACATATATATGCATATTTACATATCAACAGATATAGAGAGAGAGGAGGAGAGGAGGAGAGAGAGAGAGAGAGAGAGAGAGAGAGGAGAGAGAGAGAGAGAGAGAGAGAGGAGAGAGAGAGGAGAGAGAGAGAGAGAGAGAGAGAGCATAAGACAGACATGCATACGCAGTGAGAGATAAATATACATAATCTGTGTTGTCTATATATATGCATATTTACATATCAACAGATATGAGAGAGAGAGAGGCATAAGTCAGACCTGCATACACAGTGAGAGATTAATATACATAATCTGTGTTGTCTACATATATATGCATTATTTACATATCAACAGATATAAGAGAGAGAGAGAGAGAGAGAGATGCATAAGACAGACCTGCATACACAGTGAGAGATTAATATATAATCTGTGTTTCTACATATATATGCTATTTACATATCAACAGATAAGAGAGAGAGACAGAAACAGAGACAGAGAGAGATGCATAAGACAGACCTGCATACACAGTGAGAGATTAATATACATAATCTGTATATATGGATATTTACATATCAACAGATGAGAGAGAGAGAGAGAGAGAGAGAGAGAGAGAGAGAGAGAGAGAGGAGAGAGAGAGAGAGAGAGAGAGAGAGAGAGAGAGAGAGATGCATAAGACAGACCTGCATACACAGTGAGAGATTCAAGTAGACCAGCCCTGCAACACAAGCAGAAGTCAGGTTCTACACCTTGAGACGTCCAGTTCCTACACATACAGGAAATACGTGTTTTGCATGTGTTAAGTGTGTGTGTGTTATTAACTTACTTCTAAAGATTTGCATTCAGCTTTCAAGCCTCTCAAGGCCTTGTCCCCATATTATTACATGCGGTAAGCTTCAAAGTCCTTAAGCCGTCCAGTTCTGCCACATGTCTAACCCCTTCATCCGTAATCTGCAAAACAAGTAAACGAAAATCAATATAATACACACACATATAAACACACTTGTAATACACACATATATAACACACACACACACACACACACACACAAACCTCGGTGAATGAGAGATCCAGGAACGATAGCTTCTTACAAGACGTGGCAATATAAGACAGGCCAGTATCAGTAATCCCAACACAGCCCTTCAACACAAGAACTTCCAGTTGCAGGCAACCAGCGGAAAGAACTGCATACTCGTATCCAAAACTCTAAAACACCCCGTAAGCTTAAGCATCCTTAACCGTTTGACTGCGATAAACCGATAAACCCCACATCGTAGATACTCGGACAGTAGCTTATGTCGAGCTCCCTGAGAGTTTTACACATTCTTGTGAGGTAAACACTCCACGTTACCGAAGCCTCCCACGCGGTTAAGATAAACCGCATTAAGATTAACTAAACCTCCGTCTGCCACTTTTACGAGACTTTCATCAGAAAGTCCCACACATAAGGATAGATCCAACTCCTCCACTTCGGAAAACGGCCTGAAAACAGTATTATATACATCTGTAGCTGTTTACACACACACACACACACACACACACAACACATGCATGTATACATGCATAACTCACATACATCTGCTACCACACAAACACACATCGTATAATTGTGTTTCACATGCAAATATACACATATATGTGTATGATGTATAAGTACGAACAAGCCACGCACAGGTACGTGTTTATATGATAGTGTCTTAGTGTGAGTCCGTCCAATACATATATATTACGTCTCTTATGCATATACATTACATACGTTAAGGTGTGTTGTTTTACATGCACATATATACGCATATATGTGTATGATGTATAAGTACGAACAACATACACAGGTAGGTGTTTATATGATATGTGTATCTTATGGACTCCCAAAACCAAATAAATCTCTTCTCATACACACGTATAAGTGTGTTTCACATGCACATATTCACACATATGTGTATGATGTATAAGTATGAACAGCACACACAAGTAAGTGTTTATATGATATGCATATCTTACTGTGTCCCAAAACCCAAAATAAAGCGACACCTCTCTTCTCTCTCTCTCTCTCTCTCCTCTCACACACGTACACATATAAGTGTGTTTCACATGCACATATATACACATGTGTATGATGTATAGTACGAACAAGCACACACAGGTATGTGTTTATATGATATGTGTATCTTAGTGTGCAAAAACCCAAAATAAATCGACCCTCTCTCTCTCTCCACTCTCACACACACAGAATACATAATACGTACGTAGAACGTTAGGAAGGAGCTCAGCTCGTAGAAGTGTAAGCTTCTTTCGGGATTTCTCCAGCTCCATGAATGTTCTGCATACGAGCCTCCAGCTTCTTCGATCGAATCCATCTGTGTATACAAATAATGTATATGTATATGTAATACATATACATTACCTGATTTTTCAAATATCTTGGCAAGAATGTGCTCATCGAAGAAATCCACATGGAACATCTAGCTCGAGACATGATATTTTTGCTTCTTACAGATTAATATTCAAACTAAATGAATTAAAAAAATTTAAATAGATTACAAATACTTATAATAATCTCATGATAGAGTCTACACTGCAAAAGAGGCTAACGTACGCTCTACATGATGATCCTAGAAAAATACATACAATAAAATACAAAAGTATTTACAAAATCGAAAAAGAAAAGAAAAAGAATATATTTCACATAATACCCAAATCTGTGTACAGCCGTTTGATTGTCGTGTCGGGTGCTGTCCCCTCGCTCCCAAAACCTGCAGCCCTCGCCATAGCGGACAACACTTGTCATACACGTGTCATGATGACGTGTAACCCATTGACCTCCGTAGCACGGTTGACAGAATATCCTTCGTGGTACGATTACCAGAATATCCCTGTGCGCCTCCTAGATATCGCGAAATTCTCGGGATCCAGTTCGTTATCGTACGCGCCACTGTCATTCCGGGGGTACGAATTTTGGCGGGGAAGCCCTAGAATTCAAAAACTCCCCACCCCTGTTTTTAGGGTTCTTGGAAAATCTGGTATGGATTGCGCAGTGTGGAGCGGCTTCCAGACTCACTTCTGGAGAAGATTATTACAATGGTTCCGATCCAGACTATCTCAAGTATGCGATCGGTATCAAAGGAATGGAGCAGTCTCATTTTTCCGAGGGATTCCTCAATCTGTGCTCCATGAACGCCAATCTTCTGTATTTCCTGTTTTTTGGTGTGAATTCATCAGGTAGCCGAATTGCATCTCTTGATCCGGCATCCCGGACCTGGCACACAATCTGTCTCGATTTCATTCAACCGGGCGAGAAATTTCCATCCTGGCATCTGCAGGAGGCATCGTTCTGTCTCACCGCAGCTCCAAGATTGCAGTTTGCAATCTCTTACTGGCTCATGGAAGTATCTTCCTTCACTCCCCTCTTGCAGTTCCTATGCCATTGCTGACGCGATGACAGTAGATCACTCTACAAAGAGCTACAAGATCCTGGTTGCAGCACCCGGTGGATCCACCTCCGACCCACGCACATTCTTGACGATTCTTGCTCACCAACATGGCTGCCCAGAGGAGATCTTCCGGAGACGATCGGGTTCGAGAGCAATCCAATAGTGATTGGGAAGACTCTGTACGTGATCTCATGCCTTCCTTACAGGATACTCGCCTTCGATTTGGGCTCCGGAGAATGGAGCAAGTTGCTATCCCGCTTCCCACTGGCTCTTTGAATCCGCACTTGTGATGGATTCTTGGGAAGCCTTCTTCTTGTAGCTGCTCATGACCATCCACGACCGACTGCGGTTTTTATCTGGAGATTGAATGGGGATTCGTGGGGCGTTGTTGGGCAGATGCCGGAGGAGATTTCTAAGGATTTCCTCATGGGGGGAGGTTACGATTCTTTCAAATGCATTGGGAGAGGGAATTCGATACATTTCTCTAGCTATGATGCTGAATACGTGTGTATTGTCGACGTTGCGACTGGGATCTGGGAGGGTTTCTTGTTCACAGCTAGCGGAGGCCCGGTGCTTCCTTGAGGGGATGTTTGTAGTCGAGCCTGCATTGTATATTCCGGTATGAGTTTCTGTTTGATGAAATCATCTTGTTATGCGTTTTACAAAGAGTATTTTTAAAATGCCCTGCTTTTTAGGGTTTAGGGCACACTGTGATACTCTGCTTTAGGTTTTTACTTTTAGGATTTTCTGTTGCTCTGCATTTAGGGTTTTGGGAGCGAGAGAGATGGGGGAGGATTGCAAGGCCTGCGGAGGAGCAGGCACGGTGATGGTGGATACATTGTCGGGAATGATGCTGCTGCGACTGTGGCGTAGTAATCGACGACGACACGCTGGTCGCCGAGCACCAGGTAGGCCTCGTTATCTCCAGGGGAGGAACCATGGTTTCCGGGGACGGAGGCGCCATAGCCGCTGCATCTTCAGGTAGACATTTTCACAACTCCATGAGTTCATCGCAGTACTGGAAATCAAGAAGAAGTTCGAAGCACATAAGAAGATCAAGGATCTTTCATCGCTTCTCCGTCTGCAGGCCAATGATGTTATCGATGTGGAGGCGATGGTCGGCCAGGCAACCGCCGGAGAGTGGGAACAGGTAGATGGGTAGAGTTCTCACAGGTGCGTGTATATATATCGTAGTCAGAAGGAACCACCGGCCGGTTACGCTTGCGGAGATTGCGTATGCTGGATTGTGATATGCACGAGCTTGGGGAATGCTTAACATGGTGGCTCCTGGAGGTCGAGCTTCCCCGTGAGGATCCATAGTTTTCTTTGAGAGGTTCATCTCTATGCACCGGTGCTTTACGGGTTGAGAGATGCCGTGAAGAGGATACTCGAGCAGTGTAGAGTTCTCATGGAGTGGGTTGAGAGTGGTATATGGGACAGGGAGAGACGGGGATGTTTAGGGCAGTTCTGAAGCTTGTAGCCGAGGCTAATGGATTAGTTTGGGATTGAGGAGATTTCATATGAGCTTCATGCACATGTGGACTTGTAAGAAGAGACATAGGGAGATTCTGGAGGCGTTTGTGAGCATTTGAAGGCAGGTTTAACTGTTTAAGCAGGTTAGTGTGGATAATGTGTCGATGCATCTAGAGTTTGTTTTGAAGTACTTGGAGCTTGAGAAGAGAGGATGGACGTGCATTCAGGGGATCGAGAGAGAAGAGGAGAAAGGTAGGGATGTTTTAGTGGCTAGTTGAGAACACTGTGGACGATACTACACAGATGGCAGATGGGAACGTAGTGTTGCAAAGGCATATGTGGTGAGTGAGAGTGAAAGGTTACGGAGGGTGTCAAAGGCATTTAGCAGCTAAGAGGATGAGAGGCAAAGAGGGGATTGTTGGGGAGAAAGGGATTTGCTGGGAGGGGATCACGGGGATTGGATTGGGAGGATATACTATTGAGTATTTGTTGTTGAGGGGTTGTGTGAGCAGATTGAACAAGGGTATTATGAGTCACTCGTTGCGGAGCTAGATGAAGATGAGACTATATCGGATGAGGATATTGAGATATATATAACACCAAAGATGATATTGGGAGCTTATTCAGCGTGTGAAGATGCAGAATATGATGATCTCCATGGGCCAGCTGAGAATGTATATACTAAATTTCATTCGGTAAGCTTTTATGTATTTAACCTTTATGAATAATATATATTTGTATTAAATTAAAAATAAACTTTGGAAATGTGGTCTTTTTAAGGTAATTCCATTTTATTTGGTATTTATGCAATACAAAGTCAATTACACTTAATAATAATTATTATTGAATTACTATTATATAAGATATTTTAATAATGTGACTGATGTTTTAATAATGTGATAATATAGCTATTCATATACTATAGTTTATTATATATGTGTACTATAGTTTATGCATATGCAAATTACGTGTATATATTGTCATACCACGAAATAGTGAATATGCGTAGAATCTTGACAAATATTGCTAATTAAATGTTTATAAATCTAAGTATAGTATATAGTAATTTATAACGGATGCGTATATGAATAAATATATAAATAAAAATACAATATGCTAATAAACAAAATTATATTATATAATAAAATAATATATACTACAGAATATAATCTAGCAGTTCATAATCAGACTTTAGCTTTGAGTTTTATATTAGAAAACTAAATTCATAAATAAATACTTAAAAAATTTACCTATGAAATCATCCTTAGGAATATACTTATTTACTTATTTACATAATAAGTGTTAAGAAAATATTAATTAGATAACTTTGATTCATAGTTACTACACCAGAAACCTTGTTCAAGATTAGTAAATGATTTTAAATTAATTGTTAAAAGATTTAAAAAGGAGTTTAAGTTGCAACTATTAAATTCAAAACTTAAACTGTAGAAATTAATCAGTTTCAACTTATATTATTAAACTTCTATTATTCTTATCCTAATCTATGTTATTTTTATATATAGTCCTGGTATAAACACATAACTTGCTATTGACAATGCTGTATATAATGCATATATAATATGACATAATTTACATTGTATAATCCATAATATCGCATGTATATACCACAATACTACATATGTGTACCTCTTTATCTTCCCATTTTAAAAAGGGAAAATTACATTTGTAAGATCCATGTGTACGGCTGCATGTGCACATACTATTATTAGTGGATTTTGATAACTGTCGGATTGGATTCAATCTGGACCACTCGCTCTTGTATATAAGTTAGGGTTTCTGAACTAATGGATATACACATTTCTATATTCGCTCTCACATTGGTGGAGATGAGGGGCACCTCTAATTGTCCCTACGGAGTGCTCGGATTTGTGTCTTTTTATCAATTTTCTTTCTTCTTAGGTCTAGCTTTTCCATTGTCTAGATCTATTCTTTCTTGTGGATTTTGTCTTTTTTCGTCCATGAATCCACAACAGGCAAATCCCTTGTCTGTGGAGCAGTTACTCATGCAATTGTTGGATGCCATGCGTGTGCAACTGAACAATCATTCTCAGTTGATGGCAGCATTCACAGTCCAGGGTACTCCTCCTACTCATGTTGCAAACCCCGTGTCCGGCCGGATTTCTTTCGCGGAAATCCTGGAGATGATGTGTACCATTGGTTTGACCACTTCATTGTGGTTGCCACATATCATTCGTGGGACGGTGCTCAGTGTTTGCGCGAGTTTCCTACTTGTCTTCAAGGGACGGCGTTGCAGTGGTACAATGGTCTGGACGTTGCAACTCGTGGAGATTGGAATATTCTTCCAGAGATCTTCAAACGTGCATTTGGGCATGCGGACGACTGTGATGATGCTTTTCAGCAGTTGCATCGTATTCGTCAGGAGCCATCTGAGTCGGTGATGCAGTTTGGTGTTCGCTTTCGAAGCCTTTTGCTGCGTGCAGAACCTAACATGTCGGAACGCATCAAGTTAGGTATGTTGTGGCCAGCACTTCGTCAAGACCTTGTGGGGCTTGTGCATGCACTAGCTCCAGTGACTCTTGACGATGCTTTGAGGCTGGCACAACGATATGAGTCGTCACCTCTCCCACTTGCGCCTTCACGTGCTCTTGTTCCACTTCATGTTGGGGATGGACCTGCTCCGATGGAGGTTGAGGCTGTTGCCGCTCGTGTACCAGCACAAGGTGGGCCCGTGGACGAGGACGTGGACGTGCAGTTCGTTGTTGGGCGTGATGAGGTTGGACACACGTATCGGCGCTGTCAACGGTTTCCCGATTGGCGTCCCCCATTTCCAGGATGGAGGCCATGGCGTCAACAACGTCCGGTTGGTGCTGCTGCAGTGGAAGGTTGTGATGCGTGGATCTTCCGGGAAACGACGAATCGCACGAGTAGAGGAGGGTCCTCGTGCGAATAAATTAGTGACCCCTCCATCTTTCTTTCGGGAGTATCATCAAGGGGTTCACTCGGCACCAAATCATCCGGTTTTCACTTTTCAAGCTCGTTTTAATCGCACGCCATGTCCTGTTTTCCTTTCAGTGTTGGTGGATACAGGTTCAAGTTTGTCCTCTGTTTCTCAATCTGTTGCTACACGTTGCAGCCTTCATTTGCGTCGTGCGGTAGAACCAGTCTTCATTCTGTACGGCAACGGACATACTCATGCTTGTTCGCGAGATGAAGTGGACATTGTTGTTCGTGTGGATGATCGTGAGCTCGAGCTTCAATCTTTGCGGGTGGTGCCGAGTCAAGCTTTTCACCTTATTCTTGGTATGGATTGGTTAACTCGCAATCATGCCAAGTGTGACTTTGAAAGTCTCCCCCTTGTTTGACTCTCCCTCGTCTTTCTTCCATTCCTCTTACTTCTATTCCACTTCGTCCATCTGCTTCCACCTCTGCTTCCATCACTTTTGTCTCACCCTTTTCCAACCATTTTCCTTCATGCTCTTCCTTTCCTTTCTGGATCCATCAGATGATCGTCGTGCTGTAGTTGTTGATCAACTCAAGAAGGAGTATGCTGATCTTTTCAACTTCGACTTGTCATCTGGGGCCAAGATTGCGACACGCCACCCTATTCCAACTGGAGAAGCTAGGCCAATCAAGGTACCTGTTCGGCGTCGGTCACCAAAGGAGCTCAAGATCTTACGAGCGAATGTCAAAGAGATGTTGGAGAAGGGTGTTATCCGGAAGTCTCGAAGTCCTTGGGCGTGCGAACCTCACCTTGTGACGAAGCCTGATGGGAGCGTTCGATTCTGCATTGACTATCGCCCTTAAATGAGGTAACCGTCTCAGATGTGTACCCACTTCCTCATACTGCAGACCTTTTGGATCGACTGGGGCGGAGCCGTTGGTTCACCAAGTTAGATCTCGCATCTGGATATTGGCAAGTTCCGATGGCTGACATGGACATTCCCAAGACTGCTTTTCGGACACCATTTGGCCTGTACGAGTTCTGGTGATGCCTTTCGGTTTGAGCAATGCTCCAGCAACTTTCCAGCGTATGATGGACGAGGTTCTTTGCGACATGCCGGAGGTGACTGCCGATTTCATCGATGATGTTTTGATCCATTCGGATGGAACGTGGGAGGAGCATGTCGGTGATGTACGTAAGGTTTTGGATCGACTGCGGGAAGTTGGTTTGAAGTTGAAGCCATCTAAGTGTGTTTTGGATCAAAGGACACCACTTATCTGGGTTATCGCATTTCACGTGAAGGTTTGCAAGTCGATCCTGACAAACTAGTTGCAGTTTTGAAGTTCCCTACGCCAAAGTGTGTGAATGATGTGCAACGCTTTCTTGGCAAGGTACAATATCTGGGTCGTTTTGGATCATCTTTCAGATCGTACTGCACCGTTGCGCGCGTTGTTGAAATCGTCAATGACTTCTTTTGTTTGGTCTAAGGATTGCAAGCAGGCATTTGCAGATCTCAAAGAGTTGTTGACGACTCCTCCAGTTTTGGCGTACCCGGATTACACCCGTCCTTTCATCTTGCGTGTAGATGCTTCTGACATCGGCCTCGGGGGCGTATTGATGCAGGAGAGTACGAGTGTTCCTGGCCAACGACATCCCATTGCGTACATCAGCCGTACATTGCAGCCAGCAGAGGTGAATTACTCCACGACTGAAAAGGAGTGTCTAGCAGCAGTTTGGGGTTTTGAGAAGCTCCATGCCTACTTGCATGGTTCGCGGACGTTGTTGGAAGGCGATCATGCAGCAGTCACTTCGTTGTTGAAGCGGAAGAATTTGATTGGTCGTACTGCTCGGTGGGCCTTGAAACTTCAAATTTACGACTTTGAAGTTGTTCATCGTCCAGGGAGTTCCATGGCTGATGCTGATGCTCTTTCTCGGGCTCCTCTTCCACCTTCTCTCTCTTCTGTTGCCCCAGAGGAACCAGTTGTTCCAGCTTCAGTGGACTTTTTGGATGAAGATTCCGTACCATCAGCAGTTGCTGTGCTTGACGTTCAGTGTCCGCAGAATGCAGAGTTAGATTTGCCGTCTTTGGATGAGGTTCGGGAAGCTCAAAAGGTTGAGCCGTGGATTCGAAGGCTTCGTGATGGGTTTGAAATCCTGCATCACTTGCTGATGACTTGCCTTTCAGGCATTTACATTCACAGTATCGCCTTCAGGATGACCTTCTTTATTTTGTGGGGACTGATCCAGATGATCCTTTGCGGTTGGTGGTGCCTTCAATCTTCATTCCACGCTTCCTCCATGCTTACCATGACTCTCCTATTCTTGGGGCACATGGGACATCGTCGGGTGATGGAGAAGCTGCGCAGATCTTTCTATTGGCCGGAGTTGCGAGGAGATGTGATTCGGTATGTGCGTAGTTGTGTGTGGTGCCAAGCTCGCAATACTCCCCCATGTGCTTCGGAAGGACGGTTGGAGTCAATTGCAGTTTCTCGTCCGTTTGAATTGGTGGCATTTGATTTGATGGGACCTTTTCCGCGGTCAACTGCTGGTAACGAGTACGTTATTATTGCTTCTGATTACCTAACTCGTTGGGTAGAAGTTGGTGCTCTTGCTAGTGCGACTGCTTCTGCTGTTGGTCAGTTTCTCCTGAATCGGGTCGTGTTTCAGCATTCTTGTCCGGAGCGAATTCTCTCGGATAATGGTCCGCATTTATGGCTGAGGCATTTCATGTTTTGACATCTCGATAGGGATACGCCACACTTTCACAAGTGCTTATCATCCTCAGACAGATGGTTTAGTGGAACGGCTCGTCAGAACCTTCAAGGGGATGATCGCGAAGTATGTGAACTTTCAACATTCGATTGGGATGGTTATCTGCCGTCTCTCCGATATGCTTATGTCACTGGAGTTCAAAGTTCCATTGGTACTTCCCCATATAAGCTTTGTATGGTCATGACCCGGTGTTGCCAACGGAGTTGGGTTTGCCTTCTCGGTTACCGCGAGCTGCTGATGCTAGGTCGTGGGATCGGTATCTGACAGCATTCTTCCATTGGTTCGTGCGGAGTCAGCAGAACACTTGGGCCGCGTACAAGTAGGACAACAACAACGCTACAACTCGCATCATCGTCCTCCTACGGAGTACAAGGTTGATGAACTGGTGTTGGTTCGTTTTCCCAAGCTTACGGTACGTGGTTTAGCTAAGAGTCTCCTTCCTCAGTGGAAAGGACCGTATCGAGTGCTACGGCAAGTAGGGCCACAGGTTTATGAGGTTCGGCACGACATTCAACCCGATCCTCCGGAGATTGTACATGTGCAACGGTTGAAGCATTTTGTGCAACGGGAACAAGTTGTGCCGCCTACAGATCCACCAGTGCCTCCTCCTGATGTTCCTCCAGATCCGGGCCCGTCTACAAGAGAACCCTAACCAACTTACACCCTTCCGAGAGGAGGGGATGATGTAAGATCCACGTGTACGACTGCATGTGCACATACTATTATTAGCGTAGTGGATTTTAATAGCCGTCGGATTGGATTCAATCTGGACCATTCGCTCTTGTATATAAGTTAAGGGTTTCTGAATTAATGGATATACACATTTTTATATTCCGAGCTCTCACACATCATATTTACATATATATTCTTAAAAGTTTTATATTTTACATATATATCTTTAAATTTTAATTTAAAACTTCATAAATTTCAAAATTAAAAATTAGAAAATATTTTTAAAAAATCAATAAATATTTTATAATTAATTTGTATTTTATTATATTTAAGTCCAAAATACAAATTATTAAACATATACATCACAATATAATATAATTATTTTAAAAAATATTCCATTTCTTACTATGATAATTTTTTACATTTAATACTTAATAAACTTTAATTATTTCATTTGCAATATATTATAAATTAAAAATATATTTTTAATTAATATTATTATTTAAAAATTAAAATATTATAATTAAAATTTTTCAAAAGTATATATGTAAATTTAAAACTTTTAAAAAGGTATATACGTAAATATAAAACTTTTAAAGGTACATATGTAAATATGATAAATTTCAGAGGTATAAATAGTATCATATAAACATAACAATTTTGTTTAACATCATATAAATTATAAATATATAAAATATTTAAATAGTCATGATATTAATTATTACATTTAGAAATCTGATTATGAGAATTATTACAGCATACCTTAAATGAATGAACTAATGTGTTTATTTTTTAAGTTTAATTTATTTGAGTAATTGAGATAAAGTCACTTAAACATTCAAAAATAAAACAAAAGAAAATCAAAGGCATTTTAATATTCAGCTTAATATTAAAACCAAAAAACAAATGATTTGCAAATGCTTAAATCTAATGTATAATTAGTTTTTTGAGTTTTTAATATTAAAATCTCTACATTGTTTAGTCTTTAGATTATTTAATACTCTTTTCAGATTTTTGTAAGTGTAAAAAATAAATCAAACCAAATCAAGAGAATAATAGATAAATTAATGTTAAAATATACTTAAAAAGATATACATGTATAGACATGATTCACACACACAAAGAAATGCGTATGAATACATAGAGAGCAGAGAAACACCCCCACGCACGCACATGGCACACCAGGCACACAAGAACAGCTTGAAATCTATGTGACACGCTAATACGGAAGGAGAGTCCGAGGTGGATCTCGGACTGTCCGAATGAGGTGGACAAATAAGAAACCTTATGTTTGTTTGAGGACACAAGACTAGTCCGTAACATCACTGATGCCCTCGGCTGTAATCTGGAAACGCGCTTCCTGCTCTGGCAAGCAAGGCGAGCATACCACTTTACAAATCCGCTCCTCGCCTCTTCCTTTTCGTAATGCTAATCTGCATTGTCGGTTTAGATAACTAGACTGCATGTACGTGTTGAGAGAATGTCTCTCTCTCTCTCTCTCTCTCTATATATATATATATATATAAGTTTACTGGGAGGTATAAACACATTCATAGATATAAATGTGTCTGTATATGTTGAGAGATATGTAGACACATACTTATAGATATGTGTGTGTGTGTGTGAGAGAGAGAGAGAGAGAGAAGAGAGAGAGAGAAGTTAAAAACATAAATAGTGACGCTAGAAAATCGTTTGAGAAAAAACACTGCGGCGATTTAAGCATATACATTGTCTGTAGTACTATAAGTAACATGCAACTCTCTTATGTAAATGCGTGTATTCTGTTACCGTGTAGTAGAGGCATGAGCAATAATGTTGCCTCCGATGGGTTTAACTTGGGGACCGGCAAAGACTGCAGAGCCATCAACTTGTGCAACAACTTGGTTCGTCAACACTACCGCGACACCAAACTACAACGAATAGACAAATAGCTTAAAAATAAAAATGTATATGTAGGGTTTGTTACATGTTAATATGGGAAACTAGTCTTACTTCGTCTGCCATCTTCTGTAAACTTCTCAAGAACCTCGCAAGATGCATTTGTCTGGCGGACAGTTCACCACGCCCAGAGAAATCTGTGCGGTACAGTGCTGTAGCACTATCCACTATCATCAAGGCAAATCTGCAAACATAAACAGATAAACTAAAGAAACGTTCCACCACGCAAAAAATATTATATAACACTCCTAATAACACACGCACCGATGCACGCATATACATATATCCACATAATTATGCAAGTTAATTTCACCCTAACACGTCTCAGAGCTCTCTCCTTAACCGTAGGCTTGGTCTCTTAAAGACCCCTTTATCACGGTCTTCACAATGCTCATGCCCACGTCACTCAAGTCACAAATTGTGTTTACTTTTTTAAATATATGATTAAATTAGCATTAGGGCATAGGCTGGGCGGGCCTTCAAGAGAGCAAACCTATGGTTAAAGAGAGAGCTGGAGGAAGATGTGTTAAGGATGAAATTAACTTGCACAATTATGTAGTAAATTTGACCGAAGGCGAACTAATTATATAATACTATTGACTTTACCGCGCCTCAGACATCATAGAAGCCGCCTCTAACAACAGCTGAGATTGATGGTCGGTGTTGTATGCTCTAGCGTATGCGACGTTGTCCAGCACATCGGCTCCATTCAATCCGAATCTGTTTGACCCGGTTATACAAATTTGCGTGTGTGAAACTCATTACCTCTCAGCAATTTGCAGCAGCCTCTGTGGCCTGAACGTTCCTTCTGCATCTATGTAGAGAGCTTTGCCTTCACCACCTCCTTGATCCAACGGTAACTACTAAAAGACATTAGATTGAAATTGTGTGCGTATGTTGTGTCTGGGTGCAACCGTCATTATTGAAAATAATATTTATCCAGGCTAATTATCGAATAATAGTCTTTAGTTTTTACATATATATACACACAAACACATAGATACAAGTAATAAATTATGTCTATATGTGTTGGTGCGTGCTATGTACACTTACCTGGCAAGTCACACATAATGTATGACAAAGTTGGGTTTTGCCCGTCCGGAACTCTCCATAGATCTCGGTTATTGAGCCAGTTTCAATACCCCTTCAAGAATCTTATCCAGCTCTTTGGAACCCGACGTTATCTGGATTATTTCAGACCTCTGCTCATGCATTTGGGCTGCACTCGTGAAGCCCATCGGAACCAACTTGGTCGCTGGGGCCAAAAATCACAACAAAGACATCATTAGTACTATATAGGCAGCTTAATCATACATACACACACACACACACAGATATATATATATGTGTGTGTGTGTGTGTGTGTGTGTGTGTTAAACCGACCTGCTTCTGTGATTTTATCAACTTTGGCTTCGCTGATGCCCTTGATCTTGAGTAGCTCCTTCTTGGGAGAATATGCAACGGCTTCCACGGTACAGAATCCCGCATCCCGCAGCTTCTTTACATCCACAGCCGAGATGCCGCATTGCTACAAAGCAGGACAAAACATTACAAGAAGGGAAAATCAGACATTGTATGGTCGTATATGGGATTCAATCGAAAATGCAGATCATACTTACCACTAGCTGATCCACAAGCGACGGGCCGTGCTGCACGTGCTGCTCGTCCTGGTTCATGGCCGTGGCGCCCTTGCTGCGCATCTGTTGATCCCCCATGGCGGAGCTCTTCCTAACCTAATGTGCCCTAGGAGAAGATCATTGTACACGCTTTATGCTCCCATTGGCTCATTTTGAAATCGCCCTAAAGCGCGGGCTTCTTAGTTTTCGTACATTTCCAGAATATTCTGTATATGCTTCGCCGTTAAACTGAGAGTTTAGGGTTCTTGAACCTAAACCTATATACTTGTTTAAATAGAGTAGATAATAACGGTATTTAGTAAATAACTTATTAACCACAGGAAGGTCGTTGACCGGAGAAAATAAACCATTTTATTATGATCTAACGGCAACGGAAGCATCACCGTTTTCCACATCCATTTCCGTTGATCATTCAGATCGAACGGCATATATACTGCCGCGTCGCATGGGTTCTTATTCCCTATATCACACAATTTTACCATTATTTGTTCAAGGCGCAGGGTTTTTAAGGAGGCGCCGAGGTGCGCAATGAATCGCTCCGCCTAAGGAGTTGTAGGCTGTAGATCACACAGAACGGCATTGTGAGGGTTCTTCAATCCAGCAGCTCATTCTCTGCATTGTACAGGAAATCCACGAAATCGGCGAGCTCTTCAATTCAGGTATTTGCTCCGCCGTTGCGATTCTTTTGCAGCAGGCTCCTCAGTCTAGGTCAGCTAGCCGTGGATTCTCACTCTAGGTCTTGTCGCGCTTCGATCTAAAGCAGGTTTTGCGATCTAGGTCTTAGAATCTCCGTAGCCGAGCAGGTTTTTCATTAGGTCTTGTTCCGCTTCGATCTAGCAGTGGTTTTGCATCAATCTAGCAATCTGGCAGCTCATCTGCAGAAAATCATGGAATCGGCGGGCAAAGATCGTGCGCTATGGGTAGCGCTAGCTGTAGCAAGTGGAGTGGCGGCAGGAACAGCTGCTGCAGTTACCGCATCCACATTTCCCTATCTGTTTGGCGCCGCTTTCGCTGCGTTAAGATCCAAGCGCAAGAAGGAGCTTCGGGAACATAGACACCGCTACAAGTCGGACAAGGTGAAGAGAATGCTGGGTAAGCCTAAAGAAGGCAAAGCTTACAGGGATGCCATTCGCAAGTCGATTCTTGAGTGGAAAGACATCGATCTGGACTTGGACGATTTCCCCTATTTCCTTAAGTAAGTCTAAATATTGCTATGCATTCCTATATAAATGTTGTTTCGCCATTGCAGTGAAAGTACGAAAACAGCTCTGCTGGACTCTCTCTACGTGTATCTAAAGCGGCCTGAGTTTGTGAAATACACATCGGAATTGGCTTCTGTAAGCCCACGAATACTACTGACAGGCCCACTAGGTTTTTTATTGGTTTATTCTTTTCTGATATATACTTACATCTTTTAGCTGTTTCAGGCTCTGAAATTTACCAAGAGACACTCGTAAAGGCTTTGGCTCACAAGCTGCAGGCTAACCTGCTTATCTTCGACAGTGCTAGTATATGTCTGGAGGTATGTAGTGTGTTTGTATGTTTGTATGTTTATTTACGTATTTATAGGCCAATGAATTATCACCTGAGACCGAGGAAGGCATATCAGAGGAAGCGGCAGAGAGTGAAATTACACTACAAATCCTGGATGGGGAAACCGGAGTCACGAAAGAGGTAATATCTCATTACCGAGTATACGTACCATATACATTTTACAACGTATGACATGTTGTGTTCACTTACGTTTTACATTTCAGGCAAGCGTGGCGAGTGAAGCAACTCCTATACTTGATACGAGGGCACCTCAAGAGAATGCAAAACCCATGTTAGATACAGAAGAAAAATCATCGAAGGCATCAAGCAGAACTAAAGACTCAAACTCTGATGATATGGGTTCTCTTCCACGATTAAGGCCAAAGGGACGGGATGAAGCTAAAGATTTAGCAACTGCTATCTTAAGTGCCGGAAGTTCATCATTAGCGGACCCAAACCGACGCCTCCTCAAGAAAGGTAATTTATATCGCATATACGTAGATATACATTATGCATAACGACCAACGATATATCTAGATAATATATCAACCGTGCAGGTGATCGAGTGAAGTTTGCGGGGCCTTCATATCCAACAAGCCCATCTGGTTTAGCTGTCTTGGTAAATGGAGCCTCGCCTGGGTAAGTTTTATACTCAGTATGTGGGTGCATGTGTGCATGTTTATACTTAATAATGATATATTTCATGTTTTGAAGTAGGGGCCTTCAGTTGGTGCCAGAGGAAGAGTTTTACTTGTACTTGAAGATAATCCGAGCAAAGTTGGTGTTCGTTTTGATAAGCCTGTATTTGGGGCAACAATCTGGTGGATCTCTGTGAGGATGGCCATGGTTTCTTTTGCAATGGTACGTAGTCAAGTCATTTTTATATATTTACAGACTAAACATATACACAGGGAGCATGCTTTCCTCGAATGTATGTTTGTTGCTTATGATTGCCATCATGAGTCCCCAATATATCTGTTTAGTATAGTTGCAAATAGGAGCATGAGTAGTTTTGCTCAGGGATTATTTGGTTTGCTTACTTGACAGCCGACAACATGCAGTTTCAGAGCTTCGCTTGGAGCACTCTTCTGGAGAGGACGTAGACAAGCTTGTAATCGATTCATTGTTGGAGGTATGTATATACATAAGTTGTTATATACCAGTTCACATCAATGATTATATTATAACATATTTAAGCTTTCAGAGAGTAAGCAAAATTCTATGTGTAGGTCCTTGTTGCGGAAGCATCGAAAGTTCCAATGATCTTATTAATAAAGAATGTGGAGAAGTCGATTATGGGAAACTTCGAGCGTTACATGAAGTTGGAGAGACTAGAAAAAGCTGATACGAATCTTGTCATTATAGGATCACACACATCTGACCAGCAGAAAGAAAAGGTAAGCAGACACCATATTTTGTGTTTATAGGCATATCTATCGTTTATTCAACTTATATACTCCATTACTGTAACTTATGTTAATCAATAGTAAATATGCTTTAGTCTGTTACCATATATTTTTTAAATTGGTCCATCTGCAGGGCGTTTCTGGACACTTTCCAGGCAGTTCTAAGATGGGCAACAATTTTACAGCACTTTTAGACATTTCTTTATTGGTGAGCATAGATCTCTTTATATGTACATGATCTATATCTATCACAGTATACGATCGATAGTATGTAAAAGAAACGTATCTTGCATGTTATATGTTTATCAGTGTGTGCATGCATGCAATGTAGACCGACATGTATTGTGCACATATGTATGTATATAAAATCATATGCACATGCCGTATATGTCTATATAAACAACAATTATTGGCTTTTTATAGGATCATCTGTCATCTCGGGCTGAAGACTTTAAAGGGGAGGGCTCAAAATGCTCTAGAATGCTCTCGAAGCTCTTTCCTAGCAAGATTTATGTACAACAGCCTCAAGTAAGTTCATATACAATACATTTATATCTATGCCTGTCTATAATATGTGCGAGATATATGGCTGTCTATATCAAATCAACATTTATTTTGATGGGGTTTTATCAGGAGGAAAATCTTCTGCTTATTTGGAACCGACAACTTGAACAAGATACTGAGAAGCTGAAAGCCGAAGCCAACAGGCAACAATTACGCATTGTCTGTAATGTTTCCTTAGCTTTTATTTATCTTAATTACTTCTAATTATTTACATTCATTTATAGTCTAGTTTCGGGTTATTAATCGTGATATTTCAGATTATGTCGTCCTCAAATGTAGAATGCAATGATTTGTCGAGCATCAGCATCCAGACGCATATTCTGACACAAGAAAGTACGTTTTTGGATGTATAGATGTGTATATATGTGCTTTGTGTTCTTGGTAAGATTTCTGTAGCTAAATGCTAAACACCTTTGCCTATTATGATAGTGGCTGAGAAAGTAGTCGGCTGGGGAATCAGTCATCACTTGCAGCAGAACGTAGAACCTGTTTTTCGGAATGGAAAAATTGTGATTGGTGCTGAAAGGTATATGTTATTAATTTCTTATGGTATTAATGGTTCAGTCGAAATATTACCATAAATTCATGTAAAGTACACATAAGTTATATATCGTTCAGTATCCTTCTTCATCGTCTTAGTATTTCTAATTACTTAAAATGCAGTTTGGAGCACAGTTTAGCAGAGCTTCAAGCGATCCAAAGAGGTTCTTCACAACGGAAAAAGAGTTTGAAGGTTCTCTCTCTCTCTCCTCTCTCTCTCTCCCTCTCTCTCCCCCTCTCTCTCTCTCTCTCTCCATCTCTCTCTCTCTCTGCGAACTAAATCTGCTAAACAATACTATAACCAATAATGTTATTGTCACCTAAGATTCATATCCACTGTGTCTGTTGGGTATGTGACAAAGGCCGACATACCGTGTCTCATCCTCCTATGGTCGGCTTTCCTTATATACTATATAAATGTGTATATCAATGCGTGAGCGTCTATTAATAACGACCTTCTACAGGATGTAGTTTGTGAAAACGAATTTGAAAAGATGCTGCTACCGGAGGTGATTCCACCTGACGAGCTGGGAGTGACATTTGATCACATTGGTGCACTAGATAATGTGAAAGAGACTCTACGTGAATTAGTGATGCTTCCTCTACAACGGCCTGAGTTATTCGTCAAGGGCCAGCTTACTAAGGTGTGTGTGTGAGTGTTTGTTATGTATGGATGTCATTTGTTTTGGTGTTACTAGTTATTATACCTATGTTATATTATAATATTATACATGAGTGTAGAATATATTTGCTAGTATATTATATAATGCTGGTTGTATTATTTTGGTTACATTCTTTACAAGTATGATTTAGCCGTTTCGCTCTTTTACCTGCCTATGCGAATAATAGTATATGCAGTATAGTATGTTATGTAGCGTATTGTGCATGGGTTGCAGCTCAGTCTTTATGTTTTTCAATGGTATATTGTGCAACTATTCACATGTATTTATATTAAGACATTCAGGCTTGTTCACATATCTGTGAATCTTCTGATAATTATACATTATGTATTATGTACATAACAAGTCCGGGCCGGACGTGCTATGGGAAGGATCTGCTCGCCGCGATAAATTCTAAACTGGCACCTGTGTCTGTAATTCAGTTAAACACGTTTTCTTTTTGACAGCCTTGTAGGGGACTGCTCTTATTCGGGCCACCAGGTACTGGAAAAAACTATGCTCGCCAAGGCGGTTGCAACTGAGGCCGGTGCGAATTTCATCAATATTTCCATGTCCACAATTGCGTCCAAGGTAATATTTGTAAAATATGAAATTCTAAGTAGCTTATGTATACTAGAAAAGTGTATATTGATACATACACATAGTGTAGATGCTAGGTAGTTTATAGTTTTCTCATGACCTGGATATGGACAGTGGTTTGGTGAGGCGGAGAAGTATGTCAAGGCTGTCTTTACACTGGCCAGCAAAATTTCACCGAGTGTGATTTTCATTGACGAGGTAATATAACACATGTTACTTTATATACAGCTTATGACTTCTTTTGTTTGGTATTTATTTTTATTTGATTTTCAGGTGGATAGCATGCTAGGCAGACGGGGAAAGGACCATGAACACTCTGCTATGAGAAAGCTGAAAAACGAATTCATGGCTAGCTGGGATGGTCTGAGAACACGCGAAAAAGAGAGGGTGCTCGTTCTTGCTGCTACTAATCGGCCATTTGATCTGGACGAAGCTGTTATTAGGAGGTTCCCACGCAGGTGTGTGTGTGTGTGTGTGTGTGTGTGTGTGTGTGTGAGAGAGAGAGAGAGAGAGAGAGAGAGAGAGAGAGAGGTTCCCATAATCCACATCCTACATGTAATAAGCGGTGTGCGTATCTGTGTGTAACAGTTATGCTATATGTGTGAAATACAAATAATCATGATTATGCAGGTTGATGATCGATGTTCCGGATGCCGAGAACCGAGCGAAGATATTGAAAGTAATTCTTGCCGAGGAGGACTTGGCACCGGATTTCAACATGGAGGAACTAGCAGCAGCTGCCGACGGCTACTCTGGAAGTGATCTGAAAGTAAGTTTTCTTATAATCTATGTCGGTTACAGGTTATTACTATGACAAAGTATTATAGCTATATCAAACACGAATGCAATACATATCTTAGTGAAATTTATACATAACTACGCAATTGAGTATATATTTCTGCATCCTAAACAGTATTTTGTATCAATACTTAGTTAATATACAGTACTATGGCTCTCCTAGTGTTCCAAGTATACTTGGCAGACTAAGATATTGTAATTTTGTTCATTAATAAATTTTAATAAATTTGATGAGTTGCTGTAGTTTCTGTACTAAGTGATTCTAACCTTTCTCTCTGTAGAACCTTTGTACAACAGCAGCTTACATACGGATACGAGAGCTTTTGGATCAAGAAAAGAAGGTAAACTCTCATACATAATTAATTATATTATCAATATTTATAAAGTATCACATGTGACTTTCTACTATATATATCTACGCGTGGTATATATATCATGTATCTTGTTATCATGTTTGCAAGAGCATCTGAAGTAATCAAATGTGTAAACATGTGGCTTTTTTCCATGTATATGTACACGTGTGTTAAACATGTGTATATATGTGACATATTTTCATACAGGATCTGAAGAGAGCGACAGAGGAAGGAATTGAAACGCCTACCCCTAAGACGGGGGTGACTCCTTATATTCGTCCTATTACAATGGCCGACATGCGACAGGCAATGGAAAAGGTGAATTAAATGCATATACATAATATATTATATGCATTGCATATATACACTGATATATGAGTACTTCTATACAATAACCTGAGAGTATGTTATTTCGTGTGTTTCTTATCATTGGTCAATATAAACTATATTTAAGTTGCAGATTTTGAAACTCATATATATAGTGTGTGTGTGTGTGCGTGCGCGCGTGTGCATGTATATATATAGCATAGTGACAGATTATTGGATACATTAACTTGCACGGTAATACGATTTATAACATGTTATTAAATTATGTTTCGTCTTTGTGATATAGTCAAGGTTATACACACACGCTAGTGCTCACGGATATATACATGTACACTATAATATATGCATATCATATTAATGTAGTTTTAAATGTTTGTTAGTTAATTAATTAATAATTGTTTTGTTTTAGGTGCGTTCGAGTGTGTCATGTGATGCAACAAGTATGGTGGAGTTACAACAGTGGAACGAGCAGTACGGTGAAGGTGGGAGCCGAAAGAAGACGACCTTGAGCTACTTCATGTGAGTGACTTGTAGACTTAATAGGATTCTTTACAGGAATATAATATATGGGCTTCGGGAAATTAAGTGTTTAATTGTAGAGGCTGGTTTATCTATACGTAAATACATTACTCATTGAACATATTTTACATAGATATTTTTATATATTTATTGTTTAAAAAACTTCACGTATGTAAAATTATACAGGTGACACTAAGAATTTATTGTGATGAATCAGATATTTAAAAAAAAATATCATTATAAAGCTGAAAGTTTAAACATTCATATATAAATTTAATAATGTATATTATAATTATAATACATTTACAAGGTCTCTCTATAATTCTATATTAATAAAAAAAATCTTCAGCTAAATATAAATTGTTAATACTTATAAGTAATACCACTCTCACTTTAATAATGTATTTTTAACTATTTAATATGTTAATAAATTTATAAGGTCTCTCTATAATTTTACAACAATAAGAAAAATTTATAAATTATTAAATATGAAAAGTCCTCTCAAACAAATAGAAAGATAATAAATTATATAAAGTTATAATTCATAAAATAAAATGAAATTAAATTAAATAGTTTTCTGTACATTTGATCCCGGCAAAAAAGAATGACTAAATCTGAGTAGTACACTGCTGCGCTGCCGGGTTTTGCAAGCACCGCACCAAAGAATATTCGATTACATATTCGTATACTGGCTGTATACGGGTCTCTATAAGAAATAAGAGAGCGGCTGTTTCTTGCGTGATCCCCCTTCACCATATAATTCATTCCACTCCTGAAGCTCAGACATTGAAGCCCCTTCTGCTGCGAAACTAGCCGATACCTGTATATACATATATAACACATTATGTTTATGTTTCAACCTGTATATATAAACATATATTGTTCTCTCTCTCTCTCTCTCTCTCTCTCTCTCTCTCTCTCTCTCTCTCTATATATATATATATATATATATATATATATATATAAACACACACACACACAAAGAACAGATAAGGTGTATATATACATGTATATATAAAACCCGTATATATATACATACATTATTCTCTCTCTCTCTCTCTCTTGCGCTAAATATATACCAAAGTTTATTCATTGCTGTACATAATATAGTTGATATAAGACTACAATGTTCTCTCTCTTTCTATCTCTCTCGCTCTCACACACACACAATGGATAAAAACTAGACGTGTGACTGTGTGTCTATATATATCTGTATGTATATATGTACACAGAGAACAGATTGGTTTTATACATCTTAGGCCTTGTATATGATATGTGTGTGTATCTATGCACGAAAATGCACAGAGAGAAAGATGAAAAATTACCTGTTTTCTAGCTTCCTTCATGTCCTCCATGCAGAGGGCCTGAAGGCGATTTTAGATTTATCCACTGTTGGTTTACTGTCCTCTTCAGTTATGTTCTCCTTTGCATCTTGTTTAGACTTAACTGTCCGCTGCGGAACACAAGTAAAATCAATAATTAGTAAATGAAAAATATCTTATAATAACGTGTGTGTGTGTGTGTGTGTGTGAGAGAGAGAGAGAGAAGAGAGAGAGAGAGCTTACTTGTCTTTCTTCCTTTAACAAATCTCGTACAGGTCTATAAGCAGCAGTCACACAAAGATTCTGCAGTTGAAAACAGTTTACTTAAATTTAAGTATTAACTTATTTGCTTTAATTTATTAATTTATTAGTTTAGAGATTACCTTAAGATCGCTTCCTGAGTAACCTTCAGTCATATTAGCAATCTCTTTAAAATCAAAGTCTTCAGCAAGCTTCTCTTTCGAAAGAATGGCTCGTATTATATTCTCACGGTGGTTCACATCTGGTAAGCCAACCATGATCCTGCACAAAGAACAAATATACATACATATTATGTGTGTGTGTGTGTGTATCTATCATTTGTATATATGTAGTAAAGAACCGCGTACACACACACACACACACACACACACACCTGCGTTCGAATCTCCTGATGATGGCTTCATCCAAATCAAAGGGACGGTTTTGTGGCAGCTAAAACAAGGACACGTTCTGCCCCTTTGCTCAGAAGTCCATCCCAATGAGCCAAAACTCGTTCTTAATCTTCCTCATAGCTTCATGCTCTCCCACTCTCGATCGCTGTCCAAGCATGCTATCCACCTATACAGTGTAATTTAGTATATATACCGGGTGTGTGTGTGTGTAATGCTATGGTTTATATACAATGAGAAACTTACTTCATCGATGAAGATGATTGTGGGTGCTACTTTTGCAGCGAGTGTAAAGAGAGCTCTTACATTCTTCTCGTCCTCTCCAAACCACTATTAAATCAAACAAATGATTAAATATATAGTTACCTACACATATAACACACACACACACACACACACACACACACATGTATATACCATACTATATATACCTTTGATGTGATGGAGGACATGGAAACATTAATGAAGCTAGCACCTGCTTCTGTCGCAACTGCTTTTGCAAGCATAGTCTTCCCTGTTCCTGGTGGTCCAAACAGTAGAATTCCTCTGCATGGCTGCAACAACAAAAACAACATTATACACACACACACACAGATATCTATCTATCTATATAGATAGATAGATAGAGAGAGAGAGAGAGAGAGAGATTAAATATGTCACTTTTATACATATACACAGTATATTACAATAATCTATGTATATAATGTACATATATGTACACTAACCTTGATAAGGCCTCCCTTGTTGAATAGTTCAGGTCTTCGGAGAGGCAGCATAACAAGCTCTTGAAGGGACTCTTTAATATTGTCTAATGCACCAATATCTTGGAAGTTTTACACCAACTTCCCCTGCTGGAATCACTTCTGGGCGTATACGCTCTTCTCAAACTCATTATCCGGAGCTTCCTGTTGCAACATATCAAATATAAGCGTGGTGTGTGAATGCATAAGAATATATGATGTTTTAGTTATAAACACTATATATAAAAAACTTACTGCTGGTTTTGTTGTTGTTGGAGTTGAAGGAGCTGTAGGCTTTACTCCATCAGGTTTCTTTTCACCGTCAATTTTTGGTGTTTCAATCTTTGAAGCCTCCGTTTTCACCTCTATAGAAATAGTAATGATATAAAATATGTATATATGTATGAATATATGTGCATAGGGGTGTGTGTGTGTGTGTGTGTACCCGCAGTTGGAATTTCTGCCTTAATTTCGGGCTTAGCCCTGCTGCTAGTAGTTTCCTGAGCTTCAGGCTGTAAGAACCATCAGTTGTGTTCAAACTATAACAAGCTACGATATAGAACTAAATATATAAAGCTAGAACTAAATACACATACTCATTTGTTATATTATATAATAGTAAGCATTTACATTGTATTACTTGGTTTATATATGAGTATATATCTACATGTGTGTGTGTGATTTGCTGACAAATATACTGACCTTGGCTGAATCTACTTTAGCTTCAGCTTGTAGCTTTGCTTCGCTGCTTTCAAGCTGCCCTGCTTGAAATAGACCTAGACCATATCCCAGACTGGAGACATATTTAAGTGTTAGAAGTGGAGTAATAACGTCATATTAATATATTATACTACAATATACTATAATATATAGTTTGTGTATATATTTCAAACCTTTTGGCAGAAATAACCAGCCTTCCTGAACGGTAGTCCGGGTGCTCCGTGTTCATCACGTGGTGTGAAATTGCCGAAACTAATATTTCTTCAATATCTGTGATAAATAATTAAATATTTTAAGTATTATGATAATACTACTATGTCGTCCATAAGTGGGCAAGATATATCACTGTGTATAAATATAAAGATATCCTACACACACACACTTACAGTTGCTCAGAAGCATTGTATCACTGAAACAAATCGACCCGAGGTCGTCACACTCCACATCATTAGAACTGAGCACCTGTATATAAACAACTTAATCAGCATCCTTAATCTCACAATGGTAAAAATATACTGGTTTAATACTAATATTATGTAACTAAGTAGTTATATATATTACCTCCAAAATGTGGTTTCGATTATCCTGAGCTTGAATAGCCTTCATGTCTTCTTCAAGCTGGCTCTTCCAGCTCACGAGGTGTGAGCTATCTTCAGGAGCTTTAATATATATAGTGTACGGAAAGAGCTTCTCAAGCTTCACATCCACAACTTCATCCTGTAAATAAAATACACATTATACACACACACACAATGTGTTAAAGAACGTTATGTACTTTGATATGTGTACATATCTATACCTGGCTTTGCATTATTCTTGAGCCAAGCACAAGTATTGGGCCAGATAACTTCTGCATCCGCTTCATAAACAATGAGTATGTTTTTGGCGAAATTAGCCTCTCCACGTCACGTAAATAGAGAACAATTGGACTGGTTTGAGACACAGAGGCCAGCACCTGCAAAGATAAATACGTTTAATTATATGCTTAGAATATATGAAATACATAATTATATATAAAATCCGTGAAGTAAAGCATATTAATAACTGTATATAATGGTTGTGTACCTTGAAGAGTGCAATTAAAAACGATTTTTCCTCAAATCCACCCAAGGAGGTAGTTCGACGCAAAGGAGATACTGCATCTCGAAAAATATAAGAAACACGCACGCGCGCACACACACACACACACATATTACCGTCCAAGGATTTTGTTCTCTTTAAACCACCATCAGCAGGTTTGGTAGCATTTTCACTGTTACAAGTAAGCCATCACGTTGTAAATCATGCACACTAACAATATAACAATATATTGATTTATGAATATTAATGTAATAAAACTACATAACTACCTTTCTTTCACACTCAAATTTGTGGTACTAATAGAATGCTTTAAACCTCTGCAAAAAAAAGCATAAGGTAAACACATAGTAATTACATAATTAGGAGTTGATAATGAGATTTATAGTTGAGTTACCAGTTGAAGACTTAGTGATTTGTGAGGTAATATTCCCCCACTTTACTGCCAATTTGAGATAAAGTCCTTAATATAAATGGCTGTCAAGAAAAGAGTCCCATTAAGAAGTCATAACAACACACACGCGCACACACGCAGGGGAGGGGAGGAGCGTTCAATCACCTCAGGTGCAAATTTCATGTCCACACACTTTTTCTGAACCGTAGTGAGTTTCAACTTTTGTTAGCATATTAAATAAATGTATTTGAATATTAAATATACTTCTTTAGCTTGCACTCCAAGTATTTAGAATAGCTTGTGATATTATAAATATACTTACGTATATAGATAAATAAAACATACTAATTTATGTACCTTGGAGATAAAGTCAGGCATATCAAGTAGAAGCAGTTTTTGCATCAAAGTAGTGGGCCAAAGCTTTGGCAAGCATCTGTTTGATATGCCTCCGCACCTAGAAAACAATAACATTATTAAATAAAAACCACATTCTTACACCAAAATATATAGAAAGTTCAGTGTATGTGTGTGCGTATGTACACATGTGTATGTATGTCCGAGTATATACCTGTTGGTCCAGTGAGCAGAATTGTTTACTTGCAGGTGATAAGTTCCTCGTGAACTTAGAAAAACTCTCTCTGCTTAAGATGAACACACGCAGCATTTGTAAAGCAGAACCCTCGTCTGTTCACTACATACACAATTAATTCTACATTAGTGTATATATATATATATATATATATAAATAATAATATATATATATATATATATATATTATATATATAATATATATATATATATATTATATATGTGTGTGTGTGTGTGTGGTGTGTGTTGTGTGTGTTTGTGTATGTATGTAACTCACGTGTATGCATAACGTATGCAATGGTGTTACACACACAAAGAATATTAAAATGCCATATTGTCTTATTCCAGCATTATATTTATATAAGTATATACATTGGATACACCAGCATATATAGGTGCGACAAATAAAACACGAAATCTATTGTCTTATTGTATATACGCAATCGTACTAATAAAACAGCATTCATATACATACACACACACACACACACCATTGGCAATTATAACTAGACAAAATACACATAAAACCATCTATACTCATAATATATGTGATAATATGGTTTTATCAACTAATAGAGCATATTACATGGAATATTATGACTTTCGAATTTAAATAGTTCATGTCTGTGCATATACATGGAGAATGGTGTAATAATCAACAATATCCAACGTATTGAAGTTAATGATATAATACATAAGCAATTTTGTAATGTTAAGTCAGAGATCTATATAAGTATATACCCATATATTATAAAACCATCGAACTACATAGATCTACACACACACACACACACACACACACGTACTTAAGATAGTACGGGAACTCGTCGAAGGTAGCTCCACTGTTCTTGCCATCAATTATCTGACTCATAAGCTCGGCTTCAAGGAACTCAGGCTCCTGAAGGATGTTAAACTTGTTTGAAATCCCACTTCGTGCTAAACCAACTCCTAATCCCACTCCTAATCCCAAGCCGAGTGTCGACCACATCACATACTTCTGCTCCATATCTTCAGAGTATGAAATTTAACGGAAAATTAAAGGAATTAACAGAAATTTAAGGGGGGTTTAAGAGATTAAACTAACTTGGAGAGACAAGCATACATATTGCAAATGTGTTAGAGAGAGAAATTGAAAAAGTCAGTAAAGGAGGATGATTAAGGGGAAGAAAGGGCAAACTATATAATCGAATATACGAAAGCAAGTGGAAGTTGTTGGAGGCCCAGCCGTCCACAGGGAGATATGAAAAACATAGCAAAATAGAATACTCTCATATATATTAAATAAAATATATATTAAAATAAATAATTAAATATGAAAGGGATCCCAACAAGTAGGAGAAAAAGATACAAGGAATCCAAAATTGACCCAAACTAATATGACTTACTTTTCTGCCGGCTGCTGTGATGTGACAAAGCTGCACTCAACTTGCTTACTTCAGTAAACTTAGTTTTGTTAATTACAACGTTAATTAAACTTAGTTTTGTTAATTATACTTAATATGATTGAGTAAAGGACAAGTTATATAAAAACGTGCATGCTATTAATAATTCTAAATTATCTAGCACGACAAGCAAACTACATGACGAATAAGAAATGTTAAACATGGTAATCTAAAATTTATTAGATTAATATTGATTAGGCACAAGATCTGATCATATACGCTATTATTTTCTGGTGTCTACCATAATCATATTATATTAATACTTAAATTAGTGTTAAACTCCAAAATATCTACATAGCTGTACTATGAAGAATGTTAATCATGTAAAGCTGTAAAGACAAGTACTAGGAACAATGTTAAATTAAAAATAATAAACTACACACGCACACACACACACACACACATATACAAGTATGTATAGACATGTCGAACGAATATAAAACTTAAAATATCCCAATAAGGACGGGGCATGCAAAACATGAGAAATAATTAGATATATTGTTTCTTTAAAGAAGAATTGTTAAACTAAACTAAATATCTATGTACGATACATTTTGTATAAGTGGGTGGGATGTGACCGGGTACAATACCAGATATTATACGATAATATTCTGTGCCGTATTTGGTACATCATTATATTAAAAAATCTGAGTCTGTACACTCAACGCGTGTGTGCTGGTGTGTATATCACTAATAGGAGGAATATGATACACATCCTGTTGCTCTTTATTTTAAATACTATAAAATGTAATATAAAAAAATTTCAATATATCAAAATAATAAAGTTATACATATATAATGTAATTTAAACAAGTATAAACATATAAAATGTGAAGAGTTGCAACCCAATGTTTACAATCTTAAGATAAACTATATTAATAATCAAATAAAATATATAAAATTGGTAAACTCTATGTACGAAAGAGAAAAAAAAACATATAAAAATGTTTACCTTGCGCAGATTTCGTGTTGAAAATGACAAGATGCAAATTGTGACACGACGTGTGAGAATCGAATCAGAAACAGGCAGCACAGTACTTGCTTCTGCTGATAAGAGATCGGATTGAAGAACAGATCGGATCGGTAATCATCCCCTGCAGAATGCCGCATCATACTCAGTAAGAAAGAACCCTAAAAATGAGGTGACGTCTTATTGACCGCTAGATCTTTCTTTGCTAGTCGATTCCCTTCATCTCGTCCGTTCATTCATTTCGTAGCATATCATACATTCTGTTCCAGATTTTTTTTAGAGAAATCAATAACGTTCATTAATTCGACCGGAATATGGATAAAGATTATGAAATATTGAGGAGATCCTGGCCGTCCACTCTTTCAATGCGTCCAAGGCTGCACCCGACCGATATTAAATAGATTAAAATATGATCAAATATTAATTAATTAGATATATGTTTTAATTAAACACTTTAAATATTAATTACCCTCTCTTTAGAATACTCGTCCTTATCAAATACTTCGTGGGCTTTATCCTTTGCTTCGTATAGGAACTCAGTTAATGCAGCGTGTGTTCGCAGTTTATATGAAGCATGGTCACGTGCAGCCTGGTAATTAAAATTAAATAATTAAAATTATTATTTTTAAATAGAATTAATTTATTACTTAAATTAATTATCATATAATTTATTACCTGGTTAACTTTTACAAAACTCTCTTTCACATCTTCCTTTTGAACGGAGGATATCCAATTGTAATCTTCTCCTTTTTCTGTATTAAAAAAAATAAGAATAAGTAATGTAATATATATACATTTAATAATATCTCATGTTTGATATCGAATATAAAACAGATCATTATAGTAAAATATATATATTAAGTATAACTTAGTAATATGGTGTATGTAACATAATATAATCTCTATATTTAATAATATTATAAATTGATGACGTGGCATTTTGATTCCGTTTAGATTAAAAGTATAGTGCATATGTTAATTAACGAGAGTTTTACATACTAAGTATTAAACCACATCCACTTTTGAAGTATGTGTGTGTATACACACATCATGTGATATGTACACACATATAGTGCATGTCAGTTTACAATTATATATATATGCAAGGTTTATAAATATTAGCATTATATTAAATAATTTAGCTAAAAGTATATACCTTTTCCATGGGATGGAATCTGCCATCTATGACATCTTCATTGTAATGACCTCCAGGAGATAGCAAATAAGGACCAATAGTACACTTTGGAGGAAGCATTTCATCTTTGGGCCCAATTCTTTTCCATTTATCACACTTCTCAGGTACTATTAAATAAAATTATATTAATATAAAAATATAAAAAATAATTAATTTATTTAAAATATTTAATTAAATAATGACTTACCTAGTTGAACTTACCAGGATCATAATGTGAACCAGCGACCATATGTTTTCCACGTGTCCTCTTCGGTGGCGTAAGATCTCGTATCTTACACTGTAGAAATTATTTCAGTTAATTACATGTGTGAACGTGTCTCTCTCTCTCTCTCTCTCTCTCTCTCTCTCTATATTATATATATATTGTGTGTGTGTGTGAATATATGTATGTATACATTAGTATACACATATACGTAGTACAAATACATACATATACATATACATACCCCACTGCGGATGATGTTGTCATGGTGACCAGCCTCCACATATCTCTTAACAGCGTGGTGAATTGAAAACCTCTTTTTATGTCGGGAATTTGCACTGTGAACAAAATAAATTGACATTTTAAATAAAAAAAATAAATAAAAAAAAATTAAGAATTTTAAATAAAAATTAAGCGAGACTTACGTCCGTAAGGAATGTATTGAAGTGAAGTGCAGGCATTGGGGTCGAAGAACTGAGGTGCCACGTGTCAGAGAAACCTAACATTTCATTGCTTTGACTCGAAAACAACAAATAATAATATGTGTACATATACATTCACACACACATATATGCGTGCGTGCGTGTGTGCATTTATACATACAAATACACACACTACACACTCACAGTGGATCGTCTCTTATGATGAGCCATTGCCGATCGGCCGATCCACTACCGTCGGGGAAAACCCAAAGCGTTTCATAGGGTTTTGCCCTTTGACCACGTGGCCCTAACTTCACGTGCATACCTTTTGCAAAATTAGGTCTAATTAATGGCATTTTTAATTAATGCCATATTGTGCATGGTAAATTGTTACAATCGTTAATAATAATTATCACTGTAGTTTTACACTAATGATTAATTAAATTAAAATTATATATGTATAAAGCGAGATTATACCATAAAATCAAAGAATATTCCCTAGAAAGTTTAAGCTAGAAATACTCTAAAGGCTAGACACATGTACTTAGATTTAGAAGACTAGATGTAGACATCTTAACTCGGTAATTCAGTTTAAGAATTTAAAAGAATTGTTCAAGTATGCTCGCTTGCTAAATGAAGAGGATAAGGTGTTTAAGGAGAACGAGAGCAACATAGCAAGAAGTGTGATAGGAGTACCTCTTCAAGTCCTCATGAGCACCAAGAGTATAGAGGGAATAACAATCATGCTAGGTCGAAGTCCAAGCTAATAGCCTCTAATTCTTATTGCACCGACAACCGACCTAAGAAGATTGTTAAAGTGTTTGATAGCAAACGTTGTCACTTCTGTGGAGAAGTGGGACACTAGAAGGCAAATTGTCCAAGGAGAAACCGGCCCAAGGACAAAAGTTTTAATGGTGGCAAGGACAAGGAGACACCTAAAAAGCTTCAAGAGGAGCATGGAGAGGAACACGAGGGAGACAACTCTAAACCACAAGGTAAATTTTCTATCTAGTCTCTTCGACAGGTAAATTGCATGGCATGAGAGGAGCCACACACATGTGTTATTGTGGTGGAGGGACACATTGGTGGATGTCTAGTGCAAATCCTTTTGGATAGCGGGAGTATCGATAACTTTGTGTTGGCAAAGTTAGTGCAGAAGTGCAACTTGCTCGCCTCAATACAAGATTGAGGACTCAACTACTATCATGCAAAGTTGGAATGCTTGTGTGGAAGAGTTACAGCTGGAGTTTGGCAAAACCCAGTTGGTAGAGACTTTCTGTTTTATGGAGCTAGTGCATGGATCTCATCCTTGAGATGAGCTATTGGGCATGTGGATCCTGAGATCAAGTGGAGCATCAAGTGAGTGAAGCTTGAGTACAGTGGAGTGAAAGACACTTGGTTTAAAATAAAGTTTAAATCTCCAAACAAGTATATTTATTAAAGAAATATTTTTATAATAAAGAAGATCAAGTCTTTCTAATGTATATACAAAAAGTTAAATTTTTTTAATGTCACCTTGGGCAAAGCTATTGTGAGAGTTTCCTTGAGGAGTTTGCTGACGTCTTCCCTCCAATTACCTCATGGCTTACCACCTGCAAAAGGTGTGAGCATGAGATTGTGTTGAAACCAGGTACAAAAGCCATTTATTGTAGGCCGTTCCGATTGAGTCATGCTAAGGAGTAAGAGGTTAATAAATAAGTAATGGAGCTATTGGAATATAGCTTCATACAACTGAGCAAGTCTCCATTTGGTGCACCAGTATTGGTCGTTGGGAAGAAAGATGTCACCATGAGGATGTACATAAACTACAAAGCTCTCAACAAGCAAACAATAAAGGACAAGATGCCCATGCCACGTGTGGATACTATCATGGATCATCTCGATGAAGCCAGAGTATTCACCAAAATAGATTTGCACAATGGATATCATCAAATTGCTAAAGGCATATATTTACAAAATTGCTTTCAACACCAACTTTGGGCCAACCACATATTTACAGTAAGAATATGAAGGAGCATGTGGAACATTTGGGGAGAGTCATTTAGTTGTTGCAGGAGAACAAGCTTAATGCAAATAAGAATAAATATGCATTCACTTAGTGCAAAGTGGAGTATTTGAGTCACATTGTGATGCCAAGTGGAGTTAAGACTGATCCACAAAAGGTGGTAGTTGTGGAGCAATGACCAGTTCCTAGCAATATACAAGAATTATGGAGTTTCTTAGGCATGGCTGGTTATTACTGTTGATTTGTCAAAAACTATGCCAAAAAAACTTCTTCATTAACTAGGTTGCTAAGCAAAGACGTTCCCTTTGCATGGAGTGCTTCAAAGCATAACAATTTTCAAGCTTTGAAACAAGCCTTGATACGTGCACCAATTTTATGTATTGTAGATCTCTCTAGGCCTTATGAGGTATCATGTGATGTGAGTGGAGTGGCAATTGGAGCTGTACTTATGCAAAAGAGGAGGCCTATTGTTTTTGAGAGTCATACTTTGAATCCTGCAAAGCAATGATACTTAACGTATGAATAAGAGTTACTGACTATTGTTAATGCATTACAAGTTTGAAAGCACTATCTTTATAGTGCAAGTTTCAAGGTGTTTACAAATCACAAGCCTTTGGTGTATTTGTTCACACAGAAAGAGTTAAACTCTCGGCAATCTCTCTAGATGGTTAAGTTTATGGAGCATTGCACAAGAAAGACTAACATGGTGGCAAATGCTTTGTCATGCGTTAGGAGAGCAATGGTTGAAGAATTCCAAATACGCTTATGTAATGCATTAACAAGGACGATGTTGAAGGAAAATCACCCGAGGACTCATATGTTCGAGACTTGATGGCTTTAGTGATAGTGCATCGTAGTAGTCCTTACTAATGATCACACACATGAAGAAAATAAAATAAAATAAAAGGAAAACATAAGATGAAACTCATGACACAAAAGATACACTAACTAATTTTTATATTTATAAACACAAACAATATAATCCTATCACACCTATTTACAAAGTAAGAAAAGAAAAAAAGAAATTAGAGACTCTCCTCTATATCCATGTATATATATGTCTCAAACCCTTGAGCCTTGGTTCCTTATATACCCAAAATAATATAAAGAATGCATGTAGTGTAGGTAGGGGTGTAAAAGATGGGGGTTATATAAGAATAATGGTAGGGGGTTATGAAAAAAGGTGGGTTTGACTCATAAATAGTGAGGGTTATGAAAGAAGGTTGACTTGACCCATAAATGGTGGGGGTTATGGAAGAAGGTTCGGAATCCATATTGTCCGATTAGACCAATCCCAATCCTACGAGCAAATGAGGCTTCGTTTTGCACCACACAAAAATGTAGAGAAAAACAAACCAACTTGACTTTGACTTGGAAAGGTGATAAGGATGTGCATGGAAGAAGACAAGGAAAATGTGCATGGTCAAAGCAAGCACTAATTATATGCATTGACATAATAATGTTGATTAGTTTGACCATGCAAGAAAAGACAAAGAAGGGGAATAGTAAAGTGAAATAGAAACATATAAATACGAGTAGAAGACTAGTCCATTACATGCATGCCATGAGCTACCAAGGTAATGGTCCAAATTTTTCCGTGACATAAGTCCCACCTAAACAACACGCATTGTCACGCAATGTGGGTTGTTGACAATCAATAGCTATTGCCAAACATAAAAGCGCTTCAACATGTAACCATTAACCTGTGTGCCATGCTGTTCTCCATTCAAGTTTGTTAAAAGATATGACCCATTCTTATAAGCCTCTACAATGATGAAAGGTCCATCCCATCTTGGTAAGAACTTCTTTGAGAAGGTCTTATCCAATCGACTATCATATCACTAAATCACTCACATGAAGTGGTCATTCTTGAATCTTCTTATCGAATTTTGCCTTTCACTTCTATTGCATTGCCTCCACAAGTTGCAAGGCTTGTCTTTGTGACTCATCCATGCTCAACCTTGCTTACAAGTCCTCACCATCTCCAAGCCCATGCCTCAATGCTAGACACAAGCTCAGTATCTCCAGTTTGAGTATTGTTTTTATACCATAAACTAATTGAAATGGTGTGTACTTGGTAACAACTTTGTGTGTTGTCTTGAAAGCCCAAAGTGCTACCAATAACCTTGTTTCAATCCTTCTTATGATCCAACGCAAGCTTAGCTGATATATTGCACAACACTCCATTTATGAACGTTGTAACTAAAATGGGAATGTCTATAGTCCCATTTTCTTAATAATTAGCAATTTTAATTATTTAATTAGCATTTTTTAATATAAAGAAATAATTTTTAAAATAATATATGTTTAAAAAAAGAGTATTCTTTAAAATGTATGTTTAAATATTAATAATTAATACATAAGTATTAATTAATTTTTTTTTATATTCCATTTTCATGTATCATTCTCATTTTAATTACAACGTTCATATTTGTTCGTTCCACCAGTCCATTAGCTTGAGGGTAATAACTTGTTGATTGTCGCCGTGTGATGGACAATTGAGAAAGAAGAAGCTCCACCACTTCATTGCAAAATGAGAACCCTGATCTGTTACTATCTCTAATGGGCACCCAAACCTGGTGACAATGTTCTGGATGATGAAATTTGTTGCGACCTCCTTGGTACAAGCTCGAACAGAGACTGCTTCCACCCACCTCGTTAGATAGTCAGTACCCACAATAATGTATCTCTTTTGTGGAAGCCACTGGCAAGGGACCAACAAAGTCTATTCCCCACTTCTCGAATGGACCTGTTGGTAAAATAGGATGCAAAGGTCCCTTGTACAACACTCTTCTTCCAAAAGTCTGACAAACCTGGCAAGTCCGACACCACTCCTTAACATCCTTGAAGAGGGTCGGCCAATAATATCCTGCATTGACTATCTTCTTGGAAGTGTAGTCGTGTGAGAAGTGTCCACCAAAATCCTTCATGGCATTGCTCCATGATCTTTTTCTCTCCTGACGACCCACCGCTCGTCGAAGCACACCATCTCGCCCTATCCTATAAAGTAACTCATTACACATATAAGGTCGAGATTGTCGCATGATCGTCTTCTTCTTGGTTGTTGTACATCCTTCTGGAAACTTCCCATCCATCAAGAAATTGTAGACTTCTTGATAATCCTCCATGTCGGGTGAAAGAGCACAAACTTCCAGAGATAATGGAACTTCTCAATGTCACCTTGGTCCAACATTTCTGCTAACCTGCTTTGTGCTCTTTTCATGTTGAAACTCAAAATCATACTCAGCCAAGGTCGTGATCCACCTAGAAAACTTCCCTGTGAGCCCAGGCTTATTGGCAATGTACTTAAGTGTGCATTGTTGATGAGGAAAACAAAGTGGTGCCCTCACAAATAATGCTTGAATTTTTCCACTGCATATATGATTGTTGTTGCTTGTTTCTCCAATAATGGGTAGTTGAGTTCTAGCCCTTGTAATTGTCTTCCTACATAATAAATAGAAAACAAATATCTGCTTGTCCCCTTTTGCATCAGGATCACAGTGATTGAAACTTCTCCAACGCTAAAGATTGACATAAAATAACTCTTCCCATTTAGGTGCCACCAAAATTGGATGTGAACTTAGTGCAATTTTGAGCTTCTCAAACAATATTTGACATGAATATGTCCATTGAAATCTGACTCCCTTGCGAAGTAGCTGGTTCAACGAATATGTCATCTCTGCGAATCCCATTTGCGATAGTACCCTACCAACCCTACAAACTTTCATACCTCTTTGACACAAGTTGGAGTTGACAACATGAGTAGCTTGTCCACCTTGTCTTGACTCAGCTCAATGCCATCCTTTAAGATCACATGTCCCACTAAGGTGCCCTTAATACTACCAATCTAACACTTTTCTGGGTTCAAGCATTCTTTTGCATCATCCATCCTCTGGAATGCTAGTCGTACCTTCTCCAAGTGGCTCATCCTATCGCTATAGATGCAAAAGTTGTCGAGGTAAACCCTAATGAATGAACCAAGATATGGTTCAAACACCTTATTCATTAATCGTTGAAACGTTGTTGGGCATTTGTGAGTCCGAATGGCATCACCCTATAAGCAAAGGTTTCCCATGGTGTGGTAAAGGTGGTCTTCAACTGGTCCTCCTCACAAATCCTGACTTGGAAATACCTAGAGTACTCATCACAAAACATGTACATCTCATACCCTCTCACTTCATCTAATATCTCAGCCATGAAAAGAATGGGATGATGATCTCAATGTGTGTCATCATTTAGTCGTTTAAAGTTGACACAAACTTGCCACTTACCATTTTTTTTTTAGGCTACCACCATGGGAGAAACATCTCCACCTTAAAAATGAAATTCAAACGCTGTAACTTCATGAACTCTTCATAAACTATGCTTTTTTCAAAGGACCCAACCTATAAGCCTTTTGTGCAACTCCCCTCGTACCTGGTTTAAGTGGGATCTCATGTTGCATAATATTACTTGACGAAACTCCTCATATGATGTCACAAACAACATGGGGAACTCATGTTGCTCCTTCTCCTCAAGAGTCAAACTTGGACTAAGCATCTTCTCAAAAAGAGCTCATCACTCCACTTCCTTTGCCTTAAACTTGTTGCCATTACTTACTTCCTGCCCCTTTTCAACAACCCCTACTACCACTTCTTGAGTCTCCTACTCCTGAGTGAGTTGTTGATCATAGACCTCATGTATATCGTGAGGCTCCACATGAGTAGCAACCTTAGGAATTGCCTTGAGAGCATATAATTTCTTTTCATCTTGCTCACTCTCAGAATCTGAGGTTGTCATCTCGCTATTACTGCTAGAGTCATATTCCCACTGGAAGATGAACCTTTGTTGTGTTCTCCTTGATGGCTATTGTCACTCGTCTTGACTTATGACCAATAGTCATCTCCTCTTTTTTAAAAATAATTCTTAGCATCAACCTTATAAGCCAAGGTTGGCCAAGCAAGCAATGAGATCGTGGCCAAGAGGAAAGAGGATAGTGCATCCCGTCGTAGTTGCATGACATGCACATCTACATAGGTAAGTTATCCCATGCACTGTGATCGACAAGTCAATAATCATTCTTACTTGCTTGAACACATTGATCATCTGCCACCCTAATCTCCAATTCGATGTCGGTTGCACTTGAGACCAAGTTTCTCCATCAACCAACTACTCATGACATTGATCTCTGCACCACCATCTACTAGAACACGTTGCACACGCATTCCATCTACCACATCCACAATTGGTGCCACAGCATTCGTATCAAATTCTCTTATTATCACTTGTACATTCCGCATCACCTCATCTTCACCACTAGGACATACCTTCTTTACACGAGTATTAATCCCTTGTTGAAGCTCTCTCCTCAAGCTTGGGCATTTCGACAATAACTATGCAACTATAATGTTGGCACGAGCATCTCCTAGATCCTCAACAATTGAATATTCCTTATGCTCCTTGCCATCTCCATATCATGTATAGCAACCTTACGTTGTGGTTGGTGCTTTCTTTCTTTTCTTCTTACTTGCACGTGTCTCCACTTGTTCAAGTTGCTCAGCTTGTTTGCTCCCTCTAGCTCTCTTAAGACCTAAGAGATCCAAGTCACCTTGCTCAGTTGTTAACTCCACCAAATGAACACTAGGTTGGTCCTTCTATTGTGGTGCAGGAGTTGGTTGAGGTTTGAGGACACTCATTTTGCATAGTGTCTCACCTATTTACATGTAAAACATGTACTTGTGGTTGTGGTTATTGACATTCAGTGGCATAGTGACCTTGTTATTTACAAATGTAATAAGTGACATTAGCTCAATACCTAGGTGGCCTTGGAGGTTTTGGTCCCGTCTGCTTTGCTTAAAGCAAATGCAACTTAAGTTCGTTGATCTGAGGTCAATCTAGCAATATTACTCTCCAACTCAGATGATTTGACTGGAACGGTTGCAGGAATCATAACTTAAGGTGTTTGTAGAATTGGTGCCAACCTTGGCTGTGATGCTATCGTTGAGATTGAGGCTTTCAAGATCCATGAGAAGTGCCTCCTTTTCATAGCAATCTTCACAGCTTCATGCAAGTTACTAGGCTCTTTATTCTTTACCTTCTACTGTAATACCAACTTCAATTTAGTAAGAACTTGTTGAACACCAATGCATCTATCCCGATAGCTGGCTTGGACTATTTGGATGCATCCTCTAGTCCTTCGGAGGCCTCCCTCCAAACCACTTCATAGCTTACATTGGAGCTCCAACACACGCTCACTGAATGCCTTCACATTGTCTTTTTCACTTTGCCTCAATTGATCCAATTGTTTCATGACCTCATCCAATGTCTTTGGCTTTCCATACTCTCCTAGAAAAGCCTCACTCAACCTTTCCACTAGCCTTAACATCACTAATCTGACACTCAAACCACTTCAATGCTCCATCCTCCAAAAAGGATGGTAGAAGTTCTGCCCAAGTGGTAGAACTTCTATCTCCATTCGAAATGCATGCTCGCTTAAATGAACATAAATACTGATCGGCATCTCATTTTGCAAACCATGATATACTGAAATAGACACCATCTTTATAAGTGTAAAAATGGCAAAGGTTTCACTTAATTAAAGTAGATGAAGAGACATATTCACTTTATGAGGCAATGCCCATATGTGCAAGCTTGTCAACTTGTAGATTCTCTCTTCGAGGAACATGCTTTATTTCAAAAGTGTCGAACCCCCTTTTGAGATCTTGAACGCTCAGATAGCACCAACAACTCAGGCTTTCTCACTTTCCATTGACCTCGCACTTGATTCATCACCAACTTAGAATCACCAACCGCAACCACGTTCTTTGCTTCTTATTTCCTTGCCTCCTTCAATCCTCGAATCAATGCAGAATACTCTGCTTGATTACAAGATTAGCACTAAAAGTTGGCTTAGAAATTTTAATTTGCTTCCCTACTGGATCAGTTAACATGACCATTACATTCGCAACTTGCTTCTTTAGCTTGTATGCTCCATCAAAATTGACTTGCCACATTAACAAGCACAACCAAACCTCTCACAACGCACACAATACTCTTACTTCACCAAACTCCACACTTTACAAGATTCCAAAGACTTCGATGAATCCAACAAGATATTGTTACGACTACAATGTGAGGATATATGGAAGATCCATACACAAACGATGTGCCTCATCGATATCACCACTATCACATGGTGCCAAATCTTGATCCATGCTTGGTTCACCTCTACCTCCTCAAAAGCACATTCGCAGTTGCAAGTTGTATTTCAAACTTGAATTCTTCAAATCCCCACGCTTGTATGACCACCAACTTGTTATTTAAAGCAAACCCATGTGGATGCTTAAAACAACACTTTAATATTTGATTTTAAAAAATTTGGAAGTTGAAAGAACCTTCTCCAGAAAGGATGCTCATGTTCATGAAAATTCATAAACAACACATATTAGCATTCCATGCTCACCGCACCAAAAATAGTCGAAGGAAAATCACTTGAGAATTCATATGTTCGGGACTTGATGGCTTTAGTGATAGCGCATCGTAGTAGTCCTTACTAATAATCACACACATGAAGAAAAGGAAAGGAAAGGAAAGGAAAACATGAGATGAAACTCATGATACAAGATATAGTAACTGATTTTATATTTCATCATAAGAACAAAATAAATAATATAATTCCATCACACCTATTTACAAAGTAAGAAAAGAAAAAAAGAAATTAGAGACTCCTTTATATCCCTATTTCTATATGTCTCAACCCTTAAGCCTTGATCCTTATATCCAAAATAATATAAAGAATGCATTAGTGTAGGGTATGGGTGTAAAAGAGGGTGTAAGATGGAGGTTACATAAGAATAATGGTAGGGGGTTATAAAAGAAGGTGGGTTTGACCCATAAATGGTGGGGGTTATGGAAGAAGGTTAACTTGACTCATAAAGGTGGGAGGTTATGAAAGAGGTGACTTAACTTTGACTTAGGAAAGTGACAAAGAAGGTGCATGAAAGAAGACAAAGAAAATGTGCATGGTCAAAGCAAGCACTAACTATATGCATTAACAAATAATGTTGACTAGTTTTGATTATGAAGAAAGGATAAGGAAGGGGAATAATAAAGTGAAATAAAGACGTATAAATACTAGTAGAAGACTAGTCCACTACATGTATTAAGGGCTACCAAGGTGATGGTCCAAATTTTTCTCATGACAACGGTCAATGAGTTTAGCCATGTAGTTCAACATGCTCAAGCACAAGACATAAAGGTGCAAGAGCTCAAAAGACAACTAGAGCCACCATTCTCAGTTTAGGATGGAGTTTTGTACTACAATGGCCATGTGTCAACATATCTTCCTCGTGTGGACATTTGATCAGCCAGGTACTAATTCAACCAAAGGTTGGTCATTTTGGGGGGAGGAAAACGTATGAGTTGATTAAAAGAGGTTCATTGGAGGAATATGAAATTGATATCATATAGTACTACAGGACTTGTGACAAGTGTTAGTAAGTAAAGGTGCCTAGGGAGAAACTAGGTGGGCTATTAGTACCATTGCCTATTCTAGACATGCGATGGGCAGTATCTTTATGGACTTTATCATTCATTTGCCAAGGACACAAAGGTAGAGTGAACATGTGTGGATCATTGTGGATAGGTTGACAAAGTTTGTCAAATTAATTCTCTTAGGGAAGAATGTGAATGCATCAGAGCTGGCTACAATGTATTTACAACATTTATTTCCTATCCATGGATCCTCAGATGATATTGTAAGTGTTCGGGACTCCAAGTTCACTTTTAACTTTTGAAGAGGTTTTTCTAAGTGCATGAAAGTGAAACTTAAGTTGTTTAGTGGAGATCATCCTTGAAATAAATGGGCAAACAGAGAAGGTAAACATGTTCTAAGATATGCTAAGGTGCACTATTAACCAGAAGGAACGCCAGTGGGATAAGTATTTCATTACTCGAGTTTGCTTATAATAATAGCCAACACATTGGGATTGGGATGAGTTTGTATTATGTTATGTTTGAATGGCATTCCAAGACAGCTTTTGAGTTGGGGTTATTAAGTAAGAAGGCCCATGGCAACATGGATGAGGAAGTTACAAATTTGAGTGTTGAACTTTGAGAACATTTTATAATTGTGTAAGAAAAACTTACAAATAGCTCAAAGTCGACTATTAAGTTTGTTAATGAGCACAGAAGCTTCCAAGAGTTCTAAGTGGGAAATTATGTATATCTTCAAGTGGTATTTGCCACACATGTAAGGTAAAACACTATTGTGGCCTTGTGAAAGGGATGCAATGATAAGTTGTCTCCTAGGTACTCATGTCCTTATGAGATTTTGAAGCGTATCGGTAAGGTGGCATATCGACTATAGCTACCAAAAGGAGTGAGGGTGCACCCAATGTTTTATGTTAGCCAATTAAAAAGAGTACTCACAAGGAACGAGTCCCGAGTAAATTCTTTATGGATGTACAAGGCTAATGATATAAGACTAATTGAGTAAGTTATACTACCCTTGAGAACAAGGACTCGCTAATGGGGGGAGGATTGTTATTTCAAAGACTATTCCTAGAAAAGTATAAGCTAGAATATTTCCTAAAGGCTATAAGGACACGTGTACATAGATTTAAAAGAATCTCAAAAGAAATATAAATCTAAGGTATAAAAGGAAATAGGAGAATTAAGTAAAGCACCTTAATATTGAAAGTTTTTTGGAGGTCGGGCTTATCTTGCGAAGGTATCTAATTTGTACGTAGTGGTCCTAACATGTTAAGTTTGTATGTAGTGGTGACATATATATGAGAATCTTATTGGCGTTGGATCCACAGCACCTGTCAGAGTTTTAACCCAAAGGGCCAACACGTGGCAACACGTGGTTGCCAAGTGGTCATTTGGCATCATCACCCTGTGTGAGCAACGCTAAGTCTTCCAAGATAACCTTAAAAGTTTGACTCAGGGGCCCAATTAAGCTAAAGACTTAGAGTCCTACCCTAAGTCCATCTCCTAAACCCTAGAGGATAACCCGAGTAGACTTTAGGATCCTGTCCCAGTAGACCTAGACAGGCTCATGCCCTAACCTCATAAAAGAGATGTGTCTCACACATACCCCCATGATAGAGCCAAAGCATCATCACTTACCCCTTGAGGAATCACCCTCATTCGGGAGTACAACCCCTTTAGAGCGACAAGGGGTACCCTGAACCATGACTAACCCCTAAGGGTTTGGGTGGCCAAGTCATACCCTAGACCTAGGGCTAGTACTTAGTGAGGGCACGAGTGTGCGCTGTAGGCGGACACGAGTGTTCTACTAAGCAAACTCCCTAAGGCTAGATTTGAATAACCCTAAGTACATGACCTTGCGAGTGCTTCACAAAAATGCTCCTGATAACAAGCTTAAGTTGTTCAACCCCTAGATTCCAAGGAGGACACTCCCCTAACCAAGTGTGCCTAAGCACACTTAATTATGAGACCTAACCTCCCTTGAGCAAATGCCCAAGGCTTAGCACCCTAGTGCAAGCACAAGCATGCCTGTTTGTCAGAGTATCCAACCCCTTGGCGACAAGCCCATGACATAACCCCAAAGGGCGTGCCTCAGGCATTGTATCATGTGACGTTTAGCCCAGTATCACATCTCCATGTGACACTGCCTTCCCCGTTGTGGGCTATCATGCCATAACCCTTAGATTCAAGAGTTGCACCAAGTGCCACAAACGTGAACTCTAGAACCCCTTAGTGAACCCTCAGTCAAACATGATTCCACGCCCACAGTTGGACAAGGACATGAATGTGCCTTGCTTGGCCATGAGTGCTACACCTAGTTTGACGTGAAGGAGGAGGCCGAAGACAAGCCTCAACCTCTGCTTCTTGGAACGCATTCCAACAAGACCTTCCAGGCATGGATTCGCCAACGTTAAATGTGAGCTACCCCGAAGGTGGGACGTACCCTTGTCATCTGAAAGTTAGAGCGGCACAACAGAGGGTTGTGTCTTGACGACACAAGCTAGAGCTTCCCCGAGAGAAGAGTAACGAGCTCAGTCATGAACCCAGGAACCCTCACTCCTACATACTACCTTATTTATGTGACATAGCCCCCCCTGTTTTCCTGTTTACATAAATAAGTGGGCTGGCACGGAATCTCATTCCCAGAGGGAATATACTTGGTGAGTTATCCATCGATCCCTAAACCCTAACTTGTCAAACCTAGGGGTATTTCTAAACATATCCGACATGCCGAACTCATCGGAACTAGCCATTAACCCAACCGGGACACAGAAAACCAAAGTAAGAGTTTTCTAAATGGAAGTGCTAGCTTCGCCCAGAGTTTCTTATAAATACCTAATGACACCAGCCAGACCATCACTAAATATCCAAGTGCACTAAGCGGGCCTGTTTCTTCTACACCTAAGGCTTATCAATATAATACAGTAGGTAACAACAGTCAATGTCCAAAGTAAAAAGGGAGTCGTACAGCACCCTCCTCTGCATATTTTCTATTTTTAAAACACATGCTATATAATTTACTTTAAATATAAGATTACATATATTACATTTAAATCACATTGGTACTTTTAATTTAAATATTTTAATTTTAATTTTTATATCAACAGTGGATTTCTCATATATATGACATTACATTAAAATCACATTGATACTTTCAATTTAAAATTTTAATTTTAATTTTAATTTCTTTATCATCATTGGATTTTTCACGATCAAATATATTGAAATATTAAACTTAAAATATGTTACAAATGATGAATTTAGTGTTGCTATCACTTCACATTATAGATTTTAATATAATTTGGTTTTGTCATAACCTTCCGTCGGTTTTACACTTGTTTTCCTTTTTATGTCTCTTTAATAATATAATATAGTATAATAATTAATTTATATACACCAAATTATATTTAAGCTGCAGAAATTTTTATTTTCAATTTATCTTAAAGTGTCTTGACTTTGAAACATAAGTTTTGTTTTTAAGTATATAATAATTTATTTTTTATTATTATTATTATAATATTTGAGTCAATCTAGTCTTTTAAGTCTGTTCACCACAAAACATTATTATGGATACTGAGAATCACACAAGAGAGTCCTTTCAAGAATTTATTCTTAGAATAGTATGGTACGGAGGTTCTACATTCGATGCGTGGCTAAACATTGCAGCAGCTAAGGTTTGTATAATTCAATACATATTTCATATAGTGCTTGTGCGTGCGTATGTGCGTGCGTGCGTGTAATCTTCCCGTATGTAAGGTTGCAGGCCGGCTATTGAATACGCCACAAGCAAGTGCTCAATTGGGATTACCTTCAGCAATTGTTATACAGCTCTTTCAAGTAGCTATAGGAATTTGGATACAAAGCATAATTAATATTTTATATTTAAAACACAAGTTTAATATCAGGCAGACTAGAAATCGTGACTCATATAATCAGACAATTCAGGTAAATTCTATTTAATTTTTATTTAATTTGATGATATTTTAAACTTATAGCTTCATGAAGTCATTGGTGGACTGTTGGGGTGGAAATGGAAAATAATATCATTAATATTAAATCTGGGTCTCTTTTCTTTGTTTCAGCTCTACAAATAGTTGCATGTAGCAAGTAAGTCATAATATAATAAAATCCTTCGTTATTATATTATTTTATTAATTTACAGTTTTGTTTATCTGGTTAACGATAAATTAAATAAAAGGACATGGACTATGGTATTTGGAGCAGTTTTCTCTCTGTCAATACTTGTTCCAAGTGCACATAACTATAGAGTATTGTCCTTCATTGGCGTGGTTACAACTATTTTTGCTTCTGGATATTTAACAATTGCTACTCTTTCCATGGAAAGGTTGTATTTAATTTATTAATTTATATTTTATGTATAATTTATATATTTTGCATTATTATTGTTATTATTATTATTAATGTTTATTATACAGATTCCAAATGTGAAACGCACCTCTCCACATAGTTATCAAGATTACTTCACCGGTATGTCTGCCTTGACAAATCTCGGGCACGTGGCAATCCCTGTGTAAGCACTCTCTCTCTCTCTTACACACTCACACACACTCACGCACACACATGTGGTGTATGGACCTACGTGAACATGTATTATATATTAAACATACTGCAGGGAGATTATGGATGCAATGTGGAGACCCCAAGAATATAAAGTGGCATATTTTGGAGGAGGAATATTCCATCTTTTAATGGTTATGGTTCCAAGTATTATTATGAACATAAATTTTGGAGATGCATTACTCACAAAGACAAATGCCATAGTTTTGCTTCGAGATTCTAAGTTTAAAGACACAACCATAGTTCTCATTCTTATTCACACGGTACATACGCACTTACGCACGCACACATACACACAACTAATGTTTTACCTTTTGAAGTTTATTAGCTTTGGGATGTTTTCAATATCTGTATATACAATGTGGGAGAAGACGGTGGGAGTACATGAGTCACCTAGCTATATAAAGAGAACATTATTTAGGGTTCCAGTGTTTATCGGGTTTTGGGTGGCAGCATTAGCATTTCCATTCTTCGGAATGATGAATAGAGTGATTGACTCTATGATAGTAACATGGAACTTACATATTCTACCATGCATGGTTTATAACATAGTTTTTTGGTCAGTTAAAGAACAGAAATTAACACATCCTTTATCAAGGTTGGGATGGGCGGTGGATTTAAGTGTTAATTTTGGGATTATCTTATGGAGGATGATTGTGGACTGTGGGTTATCATCATGGGGCAATATGGATGCATTACTGAAGTCAAAAAGTCTTAAATTATTTCCACGTTGTTATAATTGCTGATAAACATATACAATGTTATATCTCAAAACTTAATTGGGTTTAGGGTTTAAGATTTCACCATAATTAACATTAATTATTAAAAAATTAAATATAAGTTTTTTTGAAACATAAAATAAATAATAAAGAATAGTTGTTATATGTGCTAAGAATATTCTATATATATGTTCTCAAGTAAAATAAAAATTAAGATCACTAAGAGTTTACATCAACCTAACCTTATATTTGTTAAGACTATTTAAGAACTAATATAAAGGTTTTGATAATAACTTCTATATTTTAATAAGTAAAACATATTTTTTAATTAATTCTCTATTCTTAATAATTCTTGAAATGACCCGCAAGTTTAATATATATTTTAAATTTTTAATACTTAAAGTGTTACTTTTTCACATTTCTCACATAGAATAAATCTTTAAATTAAATTTTGTAAATTAAGTGATATATATTTAAGAAGTCATTAATATTTAATATGATTTAAAGATTTTAATACATTTATTGATGTGGGATATATATCAAATATGTGGTTATCATTATTTATATAAGATTATTAATAAAATTTGTGCTCAAGATTGTTGCATAAAAAACAATTTTATATGATTATAACATTATAAAATAAAAATTAATATTAAATTTCATGTCCTAATGTTATATAAACATATTTAAAATAATTAAATTATATCTTTTATATTTTGTACTATATATAAATATAAATGTCATGCATATAAAGAAAACTACTTATTTATATGCACTTAAAATTATATAAAATATTAAATTTTAAATTTTAAAAATTAATTGTAGTGACAAGTATAAACTTATATATTTTAGTATAGATGTTTTAATGAAATAAGTATATTTCACTGCAATTTTTTTTTCAAAAATAAAAAAGTCATCCATCCTAAAATTGATTATGAAAGCCTAAACAAATCTAATAAATAATTATCTTTAATTATTTCATTTTTCCTATTGTGTACCACAATTAAATCATAAAATGCATACATCACACGCTTAAAGATTTACACGGCCAACACATATCTTAATTTTAGAGTTAATACATATCTTAATTCTAACAACATATCTTAATTCTAGGATTAATATTTAATTAATTATTAATTCTAAGGTTAGTACTTAACCATATCTTAATTCTAAGGTTAATACTAAATAACCATAACATCAGTATACACTATTCATGCATAAACACTTCGTGTTTATTAGCTTTGCAAATGATTATCTCTGTTATGGTAATATTTTTCTTAAGCAGCTTAAAAAAAATTCAATTAAAATTATTACACCAACTCTTAATGTGATTGGATGGATTATTAAAAGGGTGTAAACTTTCATTAAAATATGTTAAACTCGATATTATTTCCTTTTTAATGCAACTATATGTACATTTACTCATAAGTAATAAAAAAGTTCTACAATTCTTATGTTATATAAAATTAAATAATTAAATTTATTTATAATAATTAAAAATTATTTAAATAGAATTAATTTTATTATTTAAATTAATTATCATATAATTTATTACCTGGTTAACTTTTACAAAACTCTCTTTCACATCTTCCTTTTTTATTGATTCAATTGTAATCTTCTCCTTATTCTGTATTAAAACAAAATAAGAATAAGTATATATATATATATATATATATATATATATATATATATATATATATATGTGTGTGTGTGTGTGTGTGTGTTTATACATTTAATAATATTCCATGTTTGATATCGAATATAAAACAAATTATTATAGTAAATATATATACTAAGTATAATTTAGTAATATGATGTATTTAACATAAGGTAATCTCTATATTTAACAAATTGATGACGTGGCATTTTCATTCCTATATGTGCATATGCTAATTAAGGAGAGTTTTACATACTAAGTAAACCACATCCACTTTTGAAGTATCTGTGTGTGATACACACACACATCATGTGATATGTACACACATATCGTGCATGTCAGTTTACAATTATATTTGATTAAGGTTTATAAATATTAGCATTATATTACTGGCTTTTACCATTAAAAAAAGAATTTAACTAAAAGTATATACCTTTTCCATGGGATGGAATCTGCCATCTATGACATCTTCATTGTAATGACCTCCAAAGATGAAATGCTTCCTCCAAAGTGTACTGTTGGTCCTTATTTGCTTAACTCCTGGCCCAGTTCTTCCATTTATCACACTTCTCTCAGGTACTATTAAATACAAAATTATATTAAATAAAAGAAATAAAAAAGAATTAATTTATTATTATTTTTCTTAATTAAATATATGACATACCTAGTTGAACTTACCAGGATCATAATGTGAACCAGCGGCCATATGTTCTCTTTGGTGGCGTAAGTCTCGTATCTTAGACTGTAGAAATTATTTCAGTTAATTACATATATATGTGTGTGTGTGCGTCTCTCTCTCTCTCTCTCTCTCGATTTATACACACACACACACACATATATCTATATGTGTGTGTGTGTGTGAATATATGTATGTATACATTACGTATGTATATACACATATACGTAGTACAAATATATACATATAAATACTGCGGATGATGTTGTCATGGTGACCAGCCTCCACATATCTCTTAACAGTGTGGTGAATTGAAAACCTCTTTTTTATGTGGGGAATTTGCACTGTGAACAAAATAAATTGAATAAAAAACAAAATTAAGAATTTTAAATAAAAATTAAGCGAGACTTACGTTCGTAAGGAATGTATTGAAGTGAAGTGCAGGCATTGGGGTCGAAGCCACGTGTCAGAAAAGCCTAACATTTCATTGCTTTCATGGACTCGAAAACAACAAATAATAATGTGTACATATACATTCACACACACGCATGTGTACGAATGCATACAAATACACACACTACACACTCACAGTGGATCGTCTCTTATGATGTCGGCCGATCCACTACCGTCAGGAAAACCCAAAGCGTTTCATATGCAACACTAGTCATTAAGAGAACCTAAGCCTTAGGAACTCAAACCCCTAACTGACTAAGCCCACGAACGAGACTCACCTTGTGAATCAGGGTACACGGACTAGCCGAGCTTTAGGTGTCGTTCCTAGCTTGGCGTGGTTGAGGCGGCCGGAGCAAGGCCTCAACCATTAGTTTTGCAGAACGTGAACTCGGGCAATGTCTTTAAGCTTGCGGGCAGGTTTTCGGACTGTCAGAGTTTTAACCCAAAGGGCCAACACGTGGCTGCCAGGTGGCCATTCGGCGTCATCACCTTGTGTGAGCAACGCTAAGTTTCCCAAAACAACCCCAACGACCCCTAGGGTTAGACTCTAATGCCCAAGTGGATAGAAGACTTTAGGGTTTAGCCTAAGTCCCCTAGAATGTCTACCCCCAAAACCCTTGAGGGATAACCTAGTTGACTTAGGATCTTTCCCTAGAAGACCTAGACAGGCTCATGCCCTAACCCCCATTAACGAGACATGTGTTCCACACATACCCTTGTGACAGAGCTAAGGCATCGTCACTTACCCCTTGTGAAATCACCCTCATCCGGGAGTACAACCCCTTTAGGAAGACAAAGGGTACCTTGAACCACGACTAACCCCTAAGGGTTTGAGTGGCCAAGTCATACCCTAGACCTAGGGCTAGTACTTAGTGAGGACACGAGTGTGCACCGTAGGCGGACACGAGTGTGCACCGTAGGCGGACACGAGTGTTCTGCTAAGCAAACTCCCTAAGGCTAGGTTTTGGATAACCCTAAGCACATGACCTTGCGAGTGCCTCATGAAAGGGCTCCTTGCTAACATGTTTAGGTTGTTCAACCCTTGAATTCCAAGGAGAACACTCCCTTAGCCAAGTGTGCCAAAGCACACCTAGTTATGAGACCTAACCTCCCTTGAGCGGATGCCCAAGGCTTAACACCCTAGTGTAAGCACAAGCATGTCTGTTTGCTAAAGTATCCAACCCCTTGGCGACAAGCCAATGACATAACCCCAAAGGGCGTGCCTCGGGCGTTGTACCATGTGACGTTTAGCCCAGTGTCACATCTCCATGTGACACTGCCTTTCCGATGTGGGTTATTATGCCATAGCCCTTAGATTCAAGAGTTGCACCAAGTGCCACAAACGTGGCTCCTAAATGCCAACTCTAGAACCCCTTAGTGAACCCTCAGGAACTGGTAATGTGAACCTATCAAACAAGATCCCACGCCACAGTTGGACAAGGACACGGATGTGCCTTGCTTGGCCATGAGTGTTACACCTAGCTTGACATGGAGGAGGAGGCTGGAGACAAGCCTCTACCTCTGCCTCCTGGAACATGCATTCCGACAAGACCTCCCAGGCATGGATTCGCCAACGTTAAGGGTAAGCTACCCCGAAGGTGGGACGTACCCCTGGCATTTGGAAGTTAGGGCGGCACAACAGAGGGTTGTGTCTTGACGACACAAGCTAGAGCTTGCACCGGGAGAAGAGTAACGAGCTCAGTCATGAACCCAGGAACCCTCACTCCTATATACTACTTTATTTATGTGACAGAGCCCCCCCCCCCTGTTTTCCTATTTACATAAGTGGGCTAGCACTGAAATCTCATTCCCAGAGGGAACGTACTTAGTGAGTTATCCATCAACCCCTAAACCCTAACCTATCAAACCTGGGGGTATTTCTAAGCATATCCGACATGTCGAACTCACTAGAACTAGCCATTAATCCAACCGGGACACGGAAAATCAAGGTAAGAGTTTTCTAAATGGAAGTGCTAGATTCGCCCAGAGTTTCTTGCAAATACCTAATGACACCCGGCCAGACCACCACACTAGATATCCAAGTGCACTAAGCGGGCCTGTTTCTTCTACACTTAGGGCTTATCAACATAGTACAGTAGGTAACAACAGTCAACATCCAAAGTAAAGAGGAGTCATAGTAAAAACTATGACACGGACCAAGGAATCTGATTAACTCGGAAGTGACGTGCCCTATCTCAAAGGCAAGATCCTGCCAACGATAAGGATAGTCTAACCCTAGGGTGGGTTGTACCCCTGTCGTGTGGAAGTTTGGGCGGCACAACGGAGGGTTGCACCTTGACGACACAAGCTTAGCTTGCACCGGTAGGAGGTTAACGAGCTCTCTTTTGAACCCAGGAAGCCTCACTACATATACTCTACCTTATTTATGTGACGGACCCCCCCCCCCCTGTTTACCTAAATGAGTAAGTGGGCTGGCACGGAAATGCCAGCCCTTAGAGAAAATGGTTGTCCTAACCTAACCCTAAACCTAACCCCTAGGGGGGGTATTAGGGCGTGGGGTTAGGGCAACCCTAGGGTTAGGTCAACCCTAGGGGTGTCCCTAACCCTTTTTGACAAGCTATATTTAACGGAAAACCTATCTTTTGTAACGTCAAACTGGGGGAGAGTTTTCTAGAGGGTAAGTACTACCTTCGCCTAGAGTTTCTCGAGGTACCTAGTGACAGCCGGCCGGACTACCCCTAAACACCTAAGTGCACTAAGCGGGGCTGTTTCTCACTACAACTAGGGTTCGCCACACAACTCGGTAGGTAACAACAGTCAAACCCCAAAGTAAAGGGTCGAGTCATAGTAAAAACTATGACACACTCCCCTTTGAAAATGTCAACGTCCTCGTTGACGTCTAACTCCAAGACTAGATAGTTAGAAAAATTAACTGAAAACTAACATATCACTCTATGTGGAGTCAGCCAAAAGTTCACAAGTTTTATTACCCCCCTTGCATTACGAAACCAAGTACTTCAGAACCGTCGTTCACTGAGTCGAAACAGCTGCCGGAGGCACCACCTGCGACAAGAAGTCACTTGGAGACCTTTTGCACGTCTGCAAAGTCTGTCACCCGACACGACAACAAGTTAATTAATTTCTTTAAGTTAACTAGAATTTATATTGGAGGCCTCTAGTTAGGTTGTTGCGGCCCCTAGGTTAATAAGAAATAAATTGCTTTATTTCTTCATCATTATTACAGTTTGAGACCTTGCCTCAAACTCCTTCACTATCTCCATCGCGTTCTGTAGATTATCCAATGGTTCCCATGTCGACTCGCATGCCGGGTAACCCTTCCACTTAAAAGATATTCTCGTTTACGTTTTCGCGTCCCTCGGCGTTTAATATCCTTTGCATCCAATATCGACTCAACTTCGAACTCCTTCGTATCGCCGACCAGCTCAGGAAGCGGACGTAAGCTTTCATATCTCTGCGGATGTTTCTCATCCTTGTGGAATGGCTCGAGTAAATTGACATGAAACACATTGTGTATTGTTCCCAACTCCGGAGGAAGATCTAACTCATAAGCCACTTTCCCTACTTGCTTCACCACCTTGTATGGACCTATGTAGTGCGATAGAAATTCCTCGAAAGAGTCGTTGGAACCTTCAGGTTTTTGGTACTCAACAATACCATATCCCCAACCTGATACTCTACATCCCGCCGATGTTATCGTACTGCTGACGATACCTTTCCTGAGCTGCAGCCATCGCTTGACGAGCAGCTTCCCATGTTCGATACAATTGTCCCGTGAACTCTGCTACAGATGGAACTCGATTGCTATCGTCTTTCGGTAACACCATACTCTGAGGAATACCACCCTTATTCCCAGTTAACACTTCCATCGGGCTACATCCGATTGCAGTGTGTGTCGAGTTATTGTAACATATCTCAGCCATATAAGTGTTCAGCCCAATCAAGTTGATCACCTTGAACATAGCATCTGAGATAGTCCTCGACTTGTCGGTTCACCTCTCCGTTTGACCATCAGTTTGCGATGGTAAGCCGTACTGAACTTCAGCATCGTACCAAACTGCTTAAAAACGTCCCCAAAACTTCCCCGTAAACCGAGGATCCCGATCTGAGATCATGGTTTCCGGTAGTCCGCGCACTCTTATGACTTCGTGGAAGAACAACTTCGCTGCTTGAATTGCATTCACTGTCTCTACAGTTGGAATGAAATGAGCAACCTTTGAAAACGATCGACTACCACCATGAGCGCATTAAAACCACAAGATTTTGGCAATCCCATGATAAAGTCCAAAGTAACACTTTGAAATGGCCGCTCTGGAATCGGTATACACTGCAACTTCCCAGCTCGTTTTTGCGATCGACTCTTTACTTGTTGACATGTGGGGCATGTCTTGACATACTTGGCAACATCATCTATCATACCCGGCCAATAGAATCCCTGTTTCAACAAAGCCAACGTCTTATGCCTTCCACCATGTCCTGCCAAAGGAACGTCGTGATGCTCTCTTAACAGCCTCTCCCTCCATGTCCCTTCTGGAACATAGAGTCTCTTTTCTTTATAATAAAGAACTCCATCTCGTACCGCAAAATGCGCCTGTTTGAGTGCATCCATTCGACTTTCTATTCCTGCTGGAATATTACCATCTCTTCGTAACTGATGAACTTGTTTCCTCTTTGCCACCAGGCTCAAAGCCTCCTTAGCAAACTTGTCCTGAGGATACGCCGTCACAAATTCATCCACCAAAGTTGACACGGGTGCTGACATAATACGAAGATGACCCTTTCTACTGAGTGCATCAGCTACCACATTGTCCTTTCCCGCTTATGTTGATTTCAGGCTGAAATCGTGCCAACTTCTGCTGCCATCTAGCATACTTCGGCGATAGCTTCGGCTGCGTTTCAAAATACCTTAGAGTTACACTATCTGTCCAAACCACAGTGCCATGACTTGGAAGATAATGACGCCAATACTCCAAGGAAGCAACAATAGCATACATCTCCTTTTCGTGAGTAGGCCATCGAGTTTGCGCGGCATCTAACTTCTTCGAGAAAAAGGACACTGGATGTCCTTTCTGTTGCAATACACCACCAATTGCAAAGTCGGAAGCGTCACATTCTACTTCAAAGGGATCTTCAAAGATGGGCAACTGCAAAACTGGCTCAGAAGAGATAGCCTCTTTGAGTTTGACGAACGCACGTTGGCACTCTGGAGTCCAATGCCATGGAATGTTTTTCGTAAGATCTGTCAATGGGGCCGCTATTTCCGAGTAACCCTTTATGAATCTTCGGTAATACCCTGTCAGACCAAGAAATGATCTAACTTCATGCACATCTTTTAAAGTCATCCACTCGTAATAGCTTGAATTTTCTTTGGGTCCATGGCAACCTCCCCACCTGAGATCAAGTGTCCCAAGAAATCTATCTTGGTTTGACCAAATGCGCACTTGCTTTCTTTAGCATACAACTGGTTCTCTCTCAACCTCTGAAACACTTTTTCTAAGTGTTCCACATGTTCCTCAATTGTCGAACTGAAAATCAGAATGTCATCAATATACACCACTACGAACTCGTCTAGATAGTCTCTAAACACATCATCCATCATTGTGCAAAAAGTTGCTGGAGCATTGCACAACCCGAATGGTAAGACTAGAAACTCAAATGATCCATAACGCGTTCGAAAAGCGGTCTTCTCAATGTCATTCTCTGCTACCCGAATCTGATGGTACCCCGATCTCAAGTCTATTCTTGAAAAATACTTTGCTTTTGATAGCCTATCAAATAAGTCGTCCACTCGTGGAAGAGGATACTTATTTTTGATAGTTATCGCGTTCAGCGCTCGATAGTCCACACACATTCGCATCGTACCATCCTTTTTCATTACAAACAAGATAGGTGCACCATATGGCGATCGACTAGGTCGAATGTGTCCTCGACCAATCAATTCTGTCAGCTGTCTCTTCAATTCTACTAACTCTTGAGGATTCAACCGATATGGGGCTCTTGCCGGTGGAGACGAACCTGGCAAAATCTCTATCTGTGGTCCACAGCTCGACGTGGAGGTAACTCGGCGGCAAGTCTTCTGGCAACACATCCTTAAACATGTTCAAGACTTCCAAAATAGGTTCAGGAACAGATTCTTGACCATCTCCTATTTTGACTTCACCAGTATCCAAAACCATTGCAAGAAACACACGTTCCCGATGTCTAACTGCCTTACGCAACTGAGTTAAGGTAAGGAACATAGGATTCCAATCCTTATCAGTTAGCGTTTCCATTTTGAGCGTGGTCTTTCTAATGTCTCTTTATCTGCTGCAAGCGTGATTCGATTATCTCCAGAACCCCTCATTTCGATTACATGTTTATGGAACCATTCCATACCCAAAACAAAGTCAAACCCCGTCATATTCAAGACAACTAAGTCTAGCTTAGCCTTCCAATCTTTGATTTGGACAGGAACTGCCCTTGCTATATTATTAGTATTTTGAGAACCTTTGCCAAAATTGATCTTTATTTCACACATCTTTATTACATCCAAATTCAATCGACGAGCTAGACTAGTCGATATGAAGTTGTATGTTGCTCCAGTATCGATCATCATTCGGACTCGGTCCCCTCGTATCCTTCCTGTCAAATATAGCAAAGGGTCAGTTTTGTCTTGAATAGCGAATAAGGCAGGTTGTGTCTGGCACAACATTACCTCTTCTGACTCATCTTCCGGATCTTCAAGCGTTTCTGGTTCAGCAACTTCCTCTTCTACCATCGCCTTGAAATGTCCTGATTGTTGTGAGGGTGCCGACACTCTTTAGCAAAATGACCAGGCTTGTTACAATTATAACATTTCACGACCCCGCCTGCGGAACGCGGGGGAGCAGACTTTGGAGCCGATCCTTTGGCTGCTGAGGAGGTGGTAACGCCAATGGTTTCCGAAATCCGGTGGGTCTTGATGTGTCCGAAAACTTGGAACTGCCACAAAGGGACTTGCACTTCGAATTGATGGCGATTGATCTGGTCGCCTATCAAACCTTCTGAACCCAGACTTTGGAGGAAACCTCCTTGGTTTAGGTTTTGCTTCCTCCCCTTTGTACAAGTCTTCTAACGACATGCCATAAGCAACCTTTTGAGCTGCCTCTTGACATTCCCGATAGCTTGTTGGCTTGTACCTTAAGATTTCTCTTCGCGTCTTTCTCATTCAAGCTAGCCATGAAGCAACTTCGAGCTTCATCATCGCTCATATTTGGCACCAATCGCCGTACACTTTCGAATCGATAAACGTGGTCCATAGGACTTCCCCGAACTCCCTGTTGACAAAGTGCCAGGTCAGCACGCAATCGCAAACCGAGATCATCCGGCATATACTGCTTTTTGATCTCCTTTTTCATGTGCTTCCAGCTGTTTCGGTATCCACGTTCACCTTCAACAATTCGCCACCAAGTCTTAGCTTCTTCTTTAAGAAACTGCTTGGCACATGCAACCTTTTCTGTCTTTCTCACGGAAGCAGCCTCGAAATAGCTTTCCATATCATACAACCAGTCATCCAAAACCTTGTAATCCTTTGAACCCATGAAATTCGAAGGCTTTACCGGTTTGAATTTACTGGGACCTCACACTTCTTCCGTCGAAGAATCTGATTCAGAGGAACCTGACTCTGAGTCATGCTTCTTCTTCTTTTTTGTGTGTCTGGTTGCGGAACATCTGGCACTGCAGTATTCGTTGGAATCCGAACGGCAACATTATCGATTCGGTCGTTCAACCCAAAACATCCCCTCGAAGTTCGTTTAGGGCATCCATCATTATTTCGCCAACCAGGTCGTTGTCTAACTCTAGGGGGTCGACCTGGATCAGCCTCATCCATCTCCTCATTTTGAGCCTCTGCGACAGCCCTCTCTGCCTCAGGCTCTGGTTGCTTTCTCTTGCTCATCGTATTGAACCCTAGTTTCAACACTCGGAGAATATGCTTGGAATATTCCCAATGTGAAACTTGGAAACACCCTGCACAGGTTGTACACCCACACACATCAGCTTAAACTAGCATAAGACTTTCGGACATACCTAGAATCTCACGCCGACTCACTGAGCAAGTGTTCTCCGAAGTTTGACAACTCACAGGATCAAACTCTCTGCGCAGAATACAGACATGTCAACCGAAAGCAATAGAGTATATCAAGAATTTAGAGTTATCTAAACATTGAAACACCCTAACTTAAGGCAGTCCTACTGACCGCAGAGAACTTGCTCCGATACCAATTGTCAGAGTTTTTACCTGGTGCCACAAAGGCGGCTTGCCAGGTGCCAACCCTGGAATCCCCTCTCTGGAAACCCCACGGAATCTGGTAAAGTAACCCGTATTAGGAACCCAAGCCTTAGGAACTCAAACCCTAACTGACTAAGTCCCAGAACGAGACTCACCTTGTGAATCAGGATACACGGACTAGCCGAGCTTTAGGTGTCGTTCCTAGCTTGGCGTGGTTGAGGCGGCCGGAGCAAGGCCTCAACCACTAGTTTGCGGAACGTGAACTCGGGCAATGTCTTTGAGCTTGCGGCAGGTTTTCGGACCAAGGAATCTGACTAACTCCTTGGAAGTGACGTGCCCCTATCTCAAAGGCAAGATCCTGCCAACGATAAGGATAGTCTAACCCTAGGGTGGGTTGTACCCCTGTCGTGTGGAAGTTTGGGCGGCACAACGGAGGGTTGCACCTTGACGACACAAGCTTAGCTTGCACCGGTAGGAGGTTAACGAGCTCTCTTTTGAACCCAGGAAGCCTCACTACATATACTCTACCTTATTTATGTGACGGACCCCCCCCCCCTGTTTACCTAAATGAGTAAGTGGGCTGGCACGGAAATGCCAGCCCTTAGAGAAAATGGTTGTCCTAACCTAACCCTAAACCTAACCCCTAGGGGGGGGTATTAGGGCGTGGGGTTAGGTCAACCCTAGGGGTGTCCCTAACCCTTTTTGACAAGCTATATTTAACGGAAAACCTATCTTTTAACGTCAAACTGGGGGAGAGTTTTCTAGAGGGTAAGTACTACCTTCGCCTAGAGTTTCTCGAGGTACCTAGTGACAGCCGGCCGGACTACCCCTAAACACCTAAGTGCACTAAGCGGGGCTGTTTCTCACTACAACTAGGGTTCGCCACACAACTCGGTAGGTAACAACAGTCAAACCCCAAAGTAAAGGGTCGAGTCATAGTAAAAACTATGACACCATGACATAATCCCAAAGGGTGTGCCTCAGGCGTTATATCATGTGTGTTTAGCCCAGTGTCACATCTCCATGTGACACTGCCTTCCCCAATGTGGGCATGCCATGGCTCTTAGATTCAAGAGTTGCACCAAGTGCCACAAGTGTGGCTCCAAAATGCCAACTCTAGAAGCCCTTAGTGAACCCTCAGGAACTGGGTAATGTGAACCCGTCAAACAAGATCCCACACCCACGGTTGGACAAAGACACAAATGTGCCTTGCTTGGCCATGAGTGCTACAGCTAGCTTGATGTGGAGGAGGAGGCTAGAGACAAGCCTCAACCTCTGCCTCTTGAAACGTGCATTTCGACAAGACCTTCCAGACATGGATTCGCCAACGTTAAGGGTGAGCTACCCCAAAGGTGGGATGTACCCTTGTCTTCTGGAAGTTAGGGCGGCACAATAGAGGGTTGTGCCTTGACGACACAAGCTAGAGCTTGCACCGGAAGAAGAGTAACGAACTTAGTTATGAACCTAGGAACCCTCACTCCTACATACTCTATCTTATTTATGTGACGGAGAGCCCCCCCCCCCCCCTTTTCCTGTATGTGTAAGTGGGCTGGCACTTAGTTAATGAGATGAGTTTGCACACTAACCCCTACCCCTAAACCTTACCCAAGGGGGGTGGGGGTTTTTAGGGCGTGGGTTAGGGCAACCCTAGGGTGTTCCTAACCCTATTTAACATGCCAAACTCATCTTAACTAGGACGTCAAAATTGGGGGTGGGTTTTCTAGAAGGTAAGTGCTACCTTCGCTTAGAGTTTCTTGCGATATCTAAAGATAGTTGGCCGGACTACCCTAAACACCTAAGTGCACTAAGCAGGGCTGTTTCTCACTACATTTAGGGTCCGTCATCAATAATACAGTAGGTAAAACAATTAACCTCCAAAGTAAAGGGTCGAGTCATAGTAAAAACTATGACAAAGAGCTACTAGCTATTATTAATGCATTATGAGTTTGGAAGCACTATCTTTATGGTATAAGTTTTAAGGTGTTTACAAATCACAAGCCTTTGGTGTATCTATTCACATAGAAAGAGTTAAACTCTCGGCAAGCTCTCTAGATGGTTAAGTTCGTGGAGCATCGCATGAGGAAGGCTAATGTGGTGGCAGATGTTTCGTCACACGTTAGGAGAGGCACAATGGTTGAAGAATTCCAAACATGCTTATGTAATGCATTAACAAGGATGGTTAATGAGTTTAGCTCAACATGCTCAAGCACAAAACGTTTAGGTGCAAGAGCTCAGAGGATAGCTAGAGCCACCATTCTTATTTCAGAATGGAGTTTTGTACTACAATGGCCGTGTGTCAACATATCTTCCTCGTGTGTACCATTTGATCAGCCAGGTACTATATTTTCATCAAGATCGCCCAAAGGCTAGTTAGTTTGGAGGGAGGAAAACGTATGAGTTGATCAAAAGGAGGTTCTATGAAAGTTGATATCATATAGTACTACAAGACTTGTGACAAGTGTCAGTAAGTAAAGGTATCATGACTCCCCTTTACTTTGGATGTTGATTATTGTTATTTACTCTATTATGTTGATAAGCCCTAGGTGTAGAAGAAACAGGCCCACTTAGTGCACTTGGATATCTAGTGATGGTCCAGCCAGGTGTTATTAGGTATTTGCAAGAAACTCTGGGCGAAGCTAGCACTTCCATCTAGAAAACTCTTATCCTAGTTTTTCGTGTCCCAGTTAGGTTTTTGGATGGTTCCGATGAGTTTGGCAAGTCGGATATTTGGCTTCTTCAACTTTAAAAATTAAGAACTTATCATCTAATTGATAGAACTAGAAAAAAAAACTACGGATTAGTTCGACTTGAGTTTTAGAAAATTATAGAACCAAATATAAATGTTTTTAATTATGTTGTGTTTAACCTATATTCGACGGTTCAGCTTCATTAACTTCATATTTCAATGCATTACTTTCTAATAAACCTGTTTGGCAATGTTACATATATATCCTCGTCGTAAAACTCAGAATGTTAATGGTAAAACACTAAAATTTAATTCTTTAATTTTTTATTTTTGATTTAGAAAATTTTCATTACTTATTAACATGTTATTTATATTATTATTTTTCCAAGGCCAACCTGATTTTCTTTTCGGAGGAACCATATCTTAAAAAACTAGTGTCCATGTTCAAAATGACGCAACATTTCGAAACCCTAATTTTATTTTATATTTTTTAAAATTTAATTTAATTTAGGTTAGGGTTGGTTGACCTAATAATTATTTATTTTTTCACCAGATTTGGTGACTATTTTGGCAAGTCGGATATGGGTAGAACACCCCTAGGGTTGACCTAACCCCACGCCTAAACCCCTTAGGTTAAGGTTTAGGGGTTAATGAGTCATTAATTAACTCACCAAGTATATTTCCACTGGGAATGACCGTGCTAGCCCACTTATGTAACACAGGAAAATGGGGGGGGGGGGGGGGGGCTCTGTCACATAAATAAGGTAGTATATAGGAGTGAGGGTTCTTGGGTTCATGACTGGGCTTGTTACTCTTCTCCCGGTGCAAGCTCTAGCTTGTGTCGTCAAGGCACAAACCTCTGTTGTGCCGTCCTAACTTCTAAATGATAAGGGTACGTCTCATTATCGGGGTAGCTCACCCTTAACGTTAGCGAATCCATGCCTAAAAGGTCTTGTCGGAAATGCACGTTCCAAGAGGCAGAGGTTGAGGTTTTCTCTAGCCTCCTCCTCTCCACGTCAAGCTAGGTGTAGCACTCATGGCTAAGCAAGGCACATTCGTGTCCTTGTCCAACCGTGGGCGTGGGATCTTATTTGACACTTTCACATTACCCAGTTCCTGAGGTTCACTTGAGTTGGCATTTAGGAGCCACGTTTGTGGCACTTGGTGCAACTCTTGAATATAAGGGCCATGGCATGATAGCCCACAACGAGGAAGGCAGTGTCACATGGAGATGTGACACTGGGCTAAACGTCACATGAACGCCCAAGGCACGCCCTTTGGGGTTGTGTCATGGGCTTGTCGCCAAGGAGTTAGATACTCTGACAAACAGGCATGCTTGTGCTTGCGCTAAGGTGCTAAGCCTTGGGAATTTGCTCAAGGGAGTTAGGTCTCGTAACTAGGTTGCTTAGGCACACTTGGCTAGGGGAGTGTCCTCCTTGGAATCCAAGGGTTGAACAACTTAAGCTTGTTAGCATGAGCCTTTTTGTGAAGCACTCACAAGGTCATGTACTTAGGGTTATCCAAACCTAGCCTTAGGGAGTTTGCTTAGTAGAACACTTGTGTTCACCTACAGCGCACACTCATGTCCTCACTAAGTACTAGCCCTAGGTCTAGGATATGACTTGGCCACCCAAACCCTTAGGGGTTAGTCGTGATTCAGGGTACCCCTTGTCACCCTAAAGGGGTTGTACTTCTGGATGAGGGTGATTCCTCAAGGGGTAAGTGACAATGCCTTAGCTCTATCACGGGGGTATGTATGAGACACATCTCCTTTGTGGGGTTAGGGCATGAGCATGTCTAGGTCTACTGGGACATGATCTTAAAGTCTACTTGGGTTATCCTATAGGGTTCAGGGGATGGTCATTATAGGGGACTTAGGGTAGGACTATAAGTCTTTTGCTTAATTAGGCCCCTGAGTCAAACTCTTAGGGTTATCTTGAAAGACTTAGCGTTGCTCACACAGGATGATGATGCCGAATGGCCCACTTGGCAGCCACATGTTGGCCCTTTGGGTTAGAACTCTGAACAATGGTATCGGAGCCTATTCTCTAGGTCAGTAGGACTACCTAAGGTTGGTGCATTTTAGGGCTTAGTTAGTTCTAAGTTCTGAAGTACTTTATCACTTTTGACTAACATCTAAATTCTGCGTGGAGAGTTCGTCCTGAGATCTATAACTCTTCAAAGTACACCTACTTCATAAGGGGGTGTGGGCTATGGACTTATAAGATAACACTTGGAAGTCAACTTTCAAGTTGTATGCCAGGTTACTTTACCTTATACTTTACTATATACTTCCACAAACGTGGCGTGTTAGTTTGTTCTGGCGTACAAATTAAGTCTTGCAAAGTGGATCATGTGATATGCTAAATTTACACATTATTGAAAATTTTTCTTTTCTTTAAGGTGTATGAAATTGGGATAACACATAATTAAGAACGTGACAACGTCCTTTGAGTTTTGACTTATGTCAAGATTCAATATCGTGTCCAGCAATGGTGTTCAAGTGGGGAAAGGCTTATGTTAAATGTGCATCTTTGACTTCGAAAGAAGGGGCATATTCAAACATATTAAGAGTGAACACTACATTCTGACAGAAGGTGTAAAATGAGCTCTCATTATAGTGCATGTTTTCAAGAGTGTAACTCTAGAAGCAGACTATGGTGATGAACTTATAATACAACAAAATGTCGAATATTAACATATGATGAATATGTTAAGTAGTGCGTTTAAAGATCCAATATAATCAAAGTATTGTCCGATGTTCGCAATATTTTGATGATGCTAGCTACAAATAACATTAGGTGGAATAGTTTACTAAGTTCAAGTCCCTTGATTTGAATAAAGTATAACGTGAAACCTTAGTTAGTTGTAAGTGCGCACTTTGTATTCAAGTTGGCTAACTCGTTTGAAGTTATATCTCATATGGGATCATGAGAGAGATTTAGGATAACAATTTAAGGATTTCGCTTTCTTATTGGTACAGTTTCAAGGTAGATGGCATGATCTACCAAAAAGAGTAATGTTGAAAACATACGTTTACATTTTCAGTTTACTGAGTAATGAAGGACTTGCATAATGAAGGCATTCAGTGCACACTTGTGCATTTTCATTGTTAACTCTTTAATCTTGAAATCTGTAACATTGTTTGTAATGTGAGGATAAGCTCTTGAACAAGGGTGATTCCTTGCTTAAGAAGAGCATGATTTAGGATTCTCCACTCTACTTATGGACTAAGTAAGGAAACTTGCTAAGTTTAATAAGTTATGTGTGGTGGTGTCAAATGAGTCGGAAGCTAGTCAGGTATACATTTTGGAGGTTTAAGTACATGTACCTCCTCAGAGAGTCGGTATTCGATGAGAATTAAAGTTGATATTAGTTTTCAATATCGATATCATTTTTGAGTTGAATACGATTATTCAAAAGACGGTTTCTTGACTTTGCATCATGGTCGCAAATGTGGGCACTCTGAGAACTTATAAAGTAAGTATTTTCAGTTCTTTGGAATATCAAAAAATAGAATTATTTTTGACTCAAGGTTTGATTGTAGTCCTTGGGTTAGTTATCGGTTGATGATGTTCCTTGAGTCTAGTTCAAAATCCTTAAAAGTGAGATATCCAGTGGTTAGATTAGTTCAAGAAGATGGTCTCCCTTCTTGATGATTATGATACAGTATGGTCCAATATCTAGTACAAAAATATGAGGTTTTCTATCACCTCATTCATTTAGATATTCATATCTTAAACTTTGGAAGTATTTGTGATAGTCTTTTAAGATTGATTATAAATGACTTGTCAAAGTATAATATGATATCTTTTGAATATTGAGTTTGGAGCGCTCAATATTAAGACTTGATTATAATCACATGAGGTGGCCATAATCCTAAACCAGGTAGTACCTTAATGTAGTAACTTGAAATGTGTTTTCAAATTAATTGAGAAATAAGGTGTTTCTCAATACGTTGTTTAAGAGGCAATGTGATACTTTATGGATGGCTAGGTGTTTAGGATGAATAGTGTATCTTAGTTTGACGTACTAAACTAGATACCTTATTCATGTTTGGGGAGATTTATTAAATTATAAGGTATGACTGAAACATGAAGTTGATATAACACTTCAGTGTTATGATAACATTTATGTGGAGATTGATATCTTACTAAATCAGTTAGATGAATCAAACACAAGTTCATGATTCCTCTTAGTCTTTGAACAAAGTTCCTCAGAATATTGTCATAACATTATATTTCCATCTGAAAACTGAAGTTCAGTTCATGTAAACTAAAACTATGTCTATATTATAATTGTAGCATTTCGATAAATTGATATGATTGTAAGTTTATATTCGCTAGTATAATAACTAGTTGGTAAGCTTAGGATTTGAACGTTAAACGATCATTATCCATTCGAGAGTATCAATATCGAAATTGCAACTGTTTATAGAATAAGGATTAGTTTAAAAAGATGTTTATCAAAACATTAATTGCTCCAATTAGTGAAAATGCTATACTTCAGTATAGTGTTGAGAAACATTTACATAATCAGTTTGAGAGCTGGACATGAATATAATGTTACGAAGGCGTGCAGTATTTTGAGTTCATGGAGATTCTTATCGTGGAAACTAGGTTTTGAAATTTGGTATTTTTAAACTTAGTGAGATGAGAGTTAGGAATTATGGAATGGCATCTAGTATGTTGTGCTCTTTGGAGAATGAGTACAATAAATGTGTCAGTTAAGACACGTACTATCTTAGAGATGAGTTGAATTTTCTGGTTTCCACATTGGTTTTTAAAGAAAGGTATGTTAGCTTATCTGGTCCTTGAATTGGTCGGTGTTATGAAAGAGTAAAGGTAGGTTGCAAAAAACAAATGGTAGTGCTATCACAGTTTGTCGCAGATTTGACTGAATTTGATTCTTATCGGGAATAAATTTATGTTAATGACACACCAAGTGGATGGCATTTGGCAGGTTGGCATGACCTTGTTGTATACATGTACACAGCCATGCGCCTCTGTGATCACCTCTGGCCAGATTGACATGTCTACAAAGAACAGGATTCGGGAATAGTACTCTAGTATCAGAAAAGAGCTTGATTCCGATAAAGTCTCATACCTAGTCTGACGTAACTATATACTAATGGGGGATAGGTATAATAGCAGACCCTTATGTAAAGGGGTAATGAGAAACACCAAGGGATGCAGAAATATAAAGCTATAATATCATAACATGTGGAGATGTGGGACCATTGGGAAATCAAAGAAATGAGAAGGCATTTAGTTAAGCACTTGAGATGGATGTCAAAGTGCTTGTTGTGTGCTAAGACGACAAGGTCGTCAACAGCATTTGATATTAAGGAATAAAGCAAGCCTTTATTTCTTGTTAACCAAGGGGCCGGTAGCAACACTAACTAAAAGCCTCCAATATAAATTCTAGTTAAGTAAAGAAATTAACCATTGTGTTGTGTGTGTCACATTGACTGTTGTTACCTATTATACTATGTTAATAAGCCCTAGGTGTAGAAGAAATAGGCCCGCTTAGTGCACTTGGATATCTAGTGATGGTCCGGTCGGGTGTCATTAGGTATTTGTAAGAAACTCTGGGCAAAAGTTAGCACTTCCATCTAAAAAACTCTTACCCTAGTTTTTTGTGTCCCAGTTAGGTTTTTGGGTAGTTCTAGTGAGTTCGACAAGTCAGATATGGGTAGAAACACCCCTAGGGTTGACCTAACCCTAGGGTTGCCCTAACCCCATGCCCTAAACCCCTTAGGTTAAGGTTTAGGGGTTAATGAGTCATTAATTAACTCACCAAGTATATTTCCACTGGGAATGAGATTCCGTGCCAGCCCACTTATGTAAACAGGAAAATGGGGGGGGGGGGGCTTTGTCACATAAATAAGGTAGTATATAGGAGTGAGGGTTCCTGGGTTCATGACTGGGCTCGTTACTCTTCTCCGGTGCAAGCTCTAGCTTGTGTCGTCAAGGCACAAACCTCTGTTATGCCGTCCTAACTTCCAGATGATAGGGGTACGTCTCATTATCGGGGTAGCTCACCCTTAACATTGGCGAATCCATACCTGGAAGGTCTTGTCGGAATGCACGTTCCAAGAGGCAGAGGTTGAGGCTTGTCTCTAGCCTCCTCCTCCACGTCAAGCTAGGTGTAGCACTCATGGCCAAGCAAGGCACATTCGTGTCCTTGTCCAATTGTGGGCGTGGGATCTTGTTTGACACTTTCACATTACCCAGTTCCTGAGGGTTCACTTGAGTTGGCATTTAAGAGCCACGTTTGTGGCACTTGGTGCAACTCTTGAATCTAAGGGCCATGGCATGATAGCCCACAACGAGGAAGGCAATGTCACATGGAGATGTGACACTGGGCTAAACGTCACATGATACAACGCTCGAGGCACGCCCTTTGGGGTTGTGTCATGGGCTTGTTGCCAAGGGGTTGGATACTCTGACAAATAGGCATACTTGTGCTCGCGCTAGGGTGTTAAGCCTTGGGCATTTGCTCAAGGGAGGTTAGGTCTCGTAACTAGGTGTGCTTAGGCACACTTGGCTAAGGGAGTGTCCTCCTTGGAAACCAAGGGTTGAACAACCTAAGCTTATTAGCATGAGCCTTTTCGTGAAGCACTCGCAAGGTCATATACTTAAGGTTATCCAAACCTAGCCTTAGAGAGTTTACTTAGTAAAACACTCGTGTCCGTCTACGGTGCACACTCGTGTCCTCACTAAGTACTAGCCCTAGGTCTAGGGTATGACTTGGCCACCCAAACCCTTATGGTTCAAGGTACCCCTTGTCGCCCTAAAAGGGTTGTACTCCTGGATGAGGGTGATTCCTCAAGGGGTAAGTGACGATGCCTTAGCTCTGTCACAGGGGTATGTGTGAGACACATCTCCTTTGTGGGGTTAGGGCATGAACATGTCTAGGTCTACTAGGACAGGATCTTAAAGTCTACTTGAGTTATCCTCTAGGGTCAGGGGATGGTCATTATAGGGGACTTAGGATAGGACTATAAGTCTTTTGCTTAATTGGGCCCTGAGTCAAACTCTTAGGGTTATCTTGGAAAACTTAGCGTTGCTCACATAGGGTGATGATGTCGAATGACCACTTGGCAGCCACGTGTTGGCCCTTTGGGTTAAAACTCTGACAAAAGGTGCCTAAGGAGAAACAAGGTGGGCTATTAGTACCATTGCCTATTCTAGACATGCAATGGGGTAGTATCTATATGGACTTTATCATTTATTTGCCAAGGACACAGTGGCAGAATGAACATGTGTGGGTCATTATGGACAAGTTAACAAAGTTTGTCAAGTTAATTCCCTTACGGAAGAATGTGAATGCATCAAAGCTGGCTACAATATATTTATAACATCCTATCCATGGATTTTTAAATGATATTGTAAGTGTTCGGGACTCCAAGTTCACTTTTAACTTTTGAAGAGGTTTTTCTAAGTGTATGAAAGTGAAGCTTAAGTTGTTTAGTGGAGATCATCTTGAAATAAATGGGCAAACAGAGAAGGTAAACCAGGTTCTAAAAGATATGCTAAGGTGCACTATTAACCAGAAGGAACACCAATGAGATAAGTATATTTCATTACTCAAGTTTGCTTATAATAATAGCCAACACATTGGGATTGGGATGAGTTTTACTATGTTATGTTTAAATAGCATTCCAAAACAACTTTTGAGTTGGGGTTATCAAGTAAGATGGCTTATGGCAACATGAATGAGGAAGTTAAAAATTTAAGTGTTGAACTTGAAAACATTCAAAGTTTGTGTAAGAAAAACTTACAAACAATTCAAAGCTAAGCTATTAAGTTTGTTAATGAGCATAGAAGCTTCCGAGAGTTCTAAGTAGGAAATTATGTATATCTTCGAGTGGTATTTGCCACACATGTAAGATAGAACACTATTATGGCCTTGTGAAAGGGATGCAATGATAAGTTGTGTATTAGGTATTCATGTCTTTATGAGATTTTAAAGTGTATTAGTAAGGTGACATATCAATTATAGCTATTAGAAGGAGTGAAGATGCACCTAGTGTTTCATGTTAGCTAGTTAAAAAGAGTACTCACAGTTAATTCTTTATGGATGTACAAGGCTAACAATATATGACTAGTTGAATAAGTTATACTACCCTTAATAACAAGGACTTGTTAATGGGGGAGGATTGTTATGTCAAAGACTATTTCCCATCAAAGTATAAGCTAAAATATTCCATAATACATAGATTTAGAAGAATCTAAAAAGAATATAAATCTGGGGTGGTCTTGTGTGCAGCGGTCCCTAACATGTGAAGTTTGTATATAGTGGTGCTTGACATATATATAGTCGGCGTTGGATCCACGGCACGCTCCTCTGCCTTCGTATGTTTTCTATTTTTAAAACACATGCTATATAATTTAATTTAAAATATAAGATTACGTATATTACAAATAAATCACTTTGGTACTTTTAATTTAAATATTTTAATTTTAATTTTTATATCAACAGTGGATTTCTCATATATATATGACATTACATTAAAATCACATTGATACTTTTCAATTTAAATATTTTTATTTTTATTTTAATTTCGTTATCAGCATTGGATTTTTCACGATCAAATATAAATTCCATTACAGATTTAAATAATAATGTTATAAATGATGAATTTAGTGTTGCGATTTTAATATAATTTGGTTTTGTCATAACCTTTGGTCGGTTTTACACTTGTTTTCCTTTTTATTTCTCTCTAATAATATAATATAATGATTTATTTATTTATATACACCAAAGTATATTTAAGCTGCAGAAATATTTTAAAGTATCTTGAGTTTTGTTTTTAAGTATATAATAATTTACTTTTTTTTATTATTATTATTTTAATATTTGAGTCAATCTAGTCTTTTAAGTCAGGGATGTGGAGTTACCTGTTCACCACAAAACATTATTATGGATACTGAGAATCACAAGAGAGTCCTTTCAAGAATTTATTCTTAGAATAGTATGGTAAGGAGGTTCTACATTCGATGCGTGGCTAGACATTGCAGCAGCTATAATTCAATACATATTTCATATAGTGCTTGTGCGTGCAATCTTCCCGTGTGTAAGATTGCAGGCCGGTACTCCACAAGCAAGTGCTCAATTGGGATTACCTTCAGCAATTGTTATACAGCTCTTTCAAGTGCATAATTAATATTTTATATTTAAAACACAAGTTTAATATCAAGCAGACTAGAAATCGTGACTCATATAATCAGACAATTCAGGTAAATTCTATTTAATTTTGATTTAATTTTTATGACATTTTAAACTTATAGCTTCATGAAGTCATTGGTGGACTCTTGGGTGGAAGTGGAAAATAATATCATTAATATTCAATCTGGGGTCTCTTTTCTTTATTTCAGCTCTATAAATAGTTGCAAGTAATAAATAATAAAATCCTTTGTTATTATTATTATTTTATTAATTACAATTTTGTTTATCTGGTTAACAATGAATTAAATAAAAAGACATGGACTATGGTATTTGGAGCAGTTTTCTCTCTGTTAATACTTGTTCCAAGTGCACATAACTATAGAGTATGGTCCTTCATTGGCGTGCTTACAACTATTTTTGCTTCTGGATATTTAACAATTGCTACTCTTTTCCATGGAAAGGTTGTATTTAATTTATTAATTTATATTTTATGTATAATTTATATATTTTCCTTATTATTTTCCTTATTATGTTTATTATACAGATTCCAAATGTGAAACGCACCACCGGTGAAGTAATCTTGATAACTATGTGGAGAACGTATGGCTTGACAAATCTCGGAAGCGCACTCTCTCTTACACACTCACACACACTGACACACGCACACACATGTGGTGTATACATGTATTATATATTAAAACATACTGCAGGGAGATCATGGATGCAATGTGAAGACCCCAAGAATATAAAGTGGCATATTTTGGAGGGGCAATATTTATTCTTCCAATGGTCATGGTTCCAACTATTACTATTTTGGAGATGCATTACTCACAAAGACAAATGCCATATATTTGCTTCCAGATTCTAAGTTTAGAGACACAACCATAGTTCTCATGCTTATTCACACGGTACACACACGCACGCACGCACGCGCACACACATACACACAACTAATGTTTTACTTTTGAAGTTTATCAACTTTGGGATGTATGTGTATACAACGTGGGAGAAGATGGTGGGAGTACATGAGTCACCTAGTTATATAAAGAGAACATTATTTAAGGTTCCAGTGTTTATGGGATTTTGAGTGGCAAGCATTAGCATTTCCATTCTTTAGAACGATTAATAGGGTGATTAACTCTGATGGCAGTATGGAACTTACATATTATACCATATATGGTTTATAACATTTTTGGTCATGTAAAGAGCAGAAATTAACACATTCTTTATTAAGGTTGCGATGGGCGGTGGATTTATGATTGTGGACTGTGGCTTAACATCATGGGGCAATATGGATGCATTACTAAAGTTAAAAGGTTTTAAATTGTTTGTACATTGTTATAATTGTTAATAAACATATTATAATGTTACACCTTGGAGCTTAATTGGGTTTAAGGTCTAAGATTTCACCATTAATATTAATTATTTAAATATAATTTTTTTGAAACGTAAATAAATAATATTGACTATTCACTAGATGTGCTAAGAATATTTTATATATATATTCTTAATTAAAATCCATAAGAATTCACATTGACCAAACTTTATATTTGCCAAGACCATGGTACAAAAGTTTTATAATAACTTTTTATTTAGAAAAGAAAATATTTCTTTAATTAATGCTCTATTCCTAATAATTCTCCAAAAGACCCACAAGTTTAATATATATTTAAAATTTTTAATACTTAAAGTGTTACTTCACATATCTCACATAGAATAAATCTATAAATTAGCTTATTTATAATAAATTTTGTAAGTTAAGTGATATATATATATAAAAAGTCATTAATATTTAATAATTATTTATATAAATTGTTAATAAAATTGCACTCAAAATTATTGCATAAAAAACAATTTCATGTGATTACAACATTATAAAATAAAAATTAATATTAAATTTCATGTTCTAATGTTATATAAACAGATTTACAATAATTAAATTTTATTTTTATATTTGTACTATATATAAATATAATGTGATGCATATACATAAAACTCATTTAAAATTATATAAAATAATAAATTTAAATTTTAAAAATTAATGACAATGACAAGTATAAACTTATATATTTTGGTATAGATATTTTAATGAAATGAAGATATTTCAATGCAATAATTATTTTTATAATAAAAAAAATTCATTCATCCTAAAGTTGATATGAAAGTTTAAATAAATCTAATAAATAATTATCTTTAATTATTTCATATTTCTCTCCTGCACAATCAAATCATAAATGCATACATCATATACACCTAGCCAAGCCATATGTTAATCCTACAGTTAGTACTTACTAACCATATCAGTGTACAGTATTCATGCATAGACATCTCATATTAAATATTGATTAGCTTTGCAAATTATTGACATTACGTCTCTATTTATTATTATGATAATACTTTTCTTAAGTAGTTTAAAATATTTTCTAATTAAAATTAATACACCAACTTTTAATGGTATTTTTTAAAATATGTAAACTTGATATTATTTTCCTTTTAACGCAATTATATGTACATTTATTCAAAAGTAATAAAAAGGTTTTACAATTCTTATGTTATATAAAATTAAATAATTAAATTTATTTATAGTAATTAAAAACTATTTAAATAGAAATAATTTTATTATTTAAATTAATTACCATATAATTTATTACCTGGTTAACTTTTATAAAACTCTCTTTTACATCTTCCTTTTCGAATGATTCAATTGTAATCTTCTCTTTTTTCTGTATTAAAACAAAAATAAGAATAAGTATGTACATATGTTATACATTTAATAATATCCCATGTTTGATATCGAATATAAACAGATCATTATAGTAAATATATATACTAAGTATAATTTAGTAATGTGGTGTATGTAACATAAGGTAATCTCTATATTTAATAATATTTACAAATTGATGATGTGGCATTTTCATTCCATTTAGATTAAAAGTACAGTGCATATGTTAATTAACGATATGTACACACACATATCGTGCATGTCAGTTTACAATTATATATATATATATGTGAACATCTAATTATATTTGATTAAGGTTTATAAATATTAGCATTATATTAAAGAATTTAGCTAAAAGTATATACCTTTTTCATGGAATGGAATCTTGCCATCTATGACATGTTCATTGTAATGACCTCCGGACCAACAGTAACTTTGGAGGAAGCATTTCATCTTTGGCCCAATTCTTCCATTTATCACACTTCTCTCAGGTACTATTAAATACAAAATTATATTAAATATAAGATATAAAAAATAATAAATTTATTTTAAAATATTTAATTAAATATATGACTTACCTAGTTGAACTTACCAGGATCATAATGTGAACCAGCGACCATATGTTTTCCACGTGTCCTCTTCGGTGGCGTAAGATCTCGTATCTTACACTGTAGAAATTATTTCAGTTAATTACATATGTGTGTGACTGTGTGCACGTCTCTCTCTCTCTCTCTCTCTCTCTCTCTCTCTCTCTATATATATATATATATATATCTGTGTGTGTGTGTGTGTGTGTGTGTGAATATATGTATATACACATATACGTACTAGTACAAATACATACATATACATGTACATACCCCACTGCGGATGATGTTGTCATGATGACCAGCCTCCACATATCTCTTAACAGCGTGGTGAATTGAAAACCTCTTTTTCATGTCGGGAATTTGCACTGAACAAAATAAATTGACATTTCAAATCAAAAATGAAATAAAAAACAAAATTAAGAATTTTAAATAAAAATTAAGCGAGACTTACGTCCGTAAGGAATGTATTGAAGTGAAGTGCAGGCATTGGGGTCGAAGAACTGAGGTGCCACGTGTCAGAGAAACCTAGCATTTCATTGCTTTCATGGACTCGAAAACAACAAATAATAATATGTGTACATATACATTCACACACACATATGCGTGCGTGCGTGTGTGCATTTATACGTATGCATACAAATACACACACTACACACTCACAGTGGATCGTCTCTTATGATGAGCCATTGCCGATCGGCCGATCTACTACCGTCGGGGAAAACCCAAAGCGTTTCATAGGGTTTTGCCCTTTGACCACGTGGCCCTAACTTCACGTGCCACCTTTTGCAAAATTAGGTTTAATTAATGGCATTTTTCATTGCACTATTGTGTATTGTAAATTCAAAAAAATGTTACATCATTAATAATAATTATCACTGTAGTTTTACACTAATGATTAATTGAATTAAAAATTATATATGTATAAAGCGAGATTATACATATATTGTTATGACCCATAAAATTGACGAATATTCCCTAGAAAGTTATAAGCTAAAATATTCTTTAAAGGCTAGGACAAGACTAGAGAGGTGAGAGTAGTTTGTACGTAGTGGTGCCTAATAATTTAGTATAAATAGGTTATAAAACTTATGTAGACATCTTAACTCGGTAATTCAGTTTAAGAATTTGAAAGAGTTGTTCAAGTATGCTCACTTGCTAAATGAGGAAGAGAAGGTGTTTAAGGAGAACGAGCAACATAGCAAGAAGTGTGGTAGGAGTACCTTTCCAAATCCTCATGAGTACCAGGAGTATAGAGGGAATAACAATCATGCTAGGTCGAAGTCCAAGCTAATAGCCTCTAATTCTTATTGCACCGACAACCGGCCTAAGAAGATTGTTAAAGTGTTTGATAGTAAACATTGCCACTTCTGTGGAGAAGTGGGACACTAGAAGGCAAATTGTCCAAGGAGAAACTGGCCCAAGGACAAAAGTTTTAATGGTGGCAAGGACAAGGAAGCTTCAGGAGATGGAGCATGGAGAGGAGCACGAGGGAGACAATTCTAAACCACGAGGTAAATTTATGTCTAGTCTTGCTCGATAGGTAAATTGCATGGCATGAGAAGAGCCAACACACGTGCTATTGTGGTGGAGGGACACATTGGTGGATGTCCAGTGCAATCCTCTTGGATAGCGGGAGTAACGATAACTTTGAGTGCAAAAGTGCAACTTGCCCATGAAGAATGTGCCTCAATACAAGATTGAGGACTCAACTACTATCATGCAAAGTTGGAATGCTTGTGTGGAAGAGTTACAGCTGGAGTTTGGCAAAACCCAGCTGGTAGAGACTTTCTGTTTTATGGAGCTAGTGCGTGTGGATCTCATCCTTGAGATGAGCTATTGAAGCATGTGGATCCTGAGATCAAGTGGAGCATCAAGTGAGTGAAGCTTGAGTACAGTGGAAGACACTTGGTAAAACAAAGTTTAAATCTCCAAATAAGTATATTTATGTTATGTCTTTAAAGAAATATTTTTGTAATAAAGAAGATCAAGTCTTTCTAATGTATATACAAAAGTTAAATTTTTTTAATATCACCTTAGGCAAAGCTATTGTGAGAGTTATCCTTGAGGAGTTTGCTGACGTCTTCCCTCTCAAATTACCTCATGGCTTACCACCTGCAAAAGGTGTGGAGCATGAGATTGTGTTGGAACCAGGTACGAAAGCCATTTATTGTAGGCTATTCTGACTGAGCCATGCTAAGGAGTAAAAGGTTAAGAAATAAGTGATGGAGCTATTAGAATATGGCTTCATACATGTTAAAGTTTTTACCTGGTGCCACAAAGGCGGCTTGCTAAGTGCCAACCATGGAATCCCCTCTCTTGGAAACCCCACAGAATCTGGTAAAATAACCCGTATTAGGAACCCAAGCCCTAGGAACTCAAACCCCTAACTGACTAAGTCCACGAACGAGACTCACCTTATGAATCAGGATACACGGACTAGCCGAGCTTTAGGTGTCGTTCCTAGCTTGGCGTGGTTGAGGCGGCCGGAGCAAGGCCTCAACCATTAATTTTGCGAAACGTGAACTCAAGCAATGCCTTTGAGCTTGCGAGCAGGTTTTCGGACCAAGGAATCTGACTAACTCCTTGGAAGTGACATGCCCCTATCTCAAAGGCAAGATCCTATTAACGATAAGGATAGTCTAACCCTAGGGTGGGTTGTACCCCTGTCGTGTGGAAGTTTGGGCGGCACAACGGAGGGTTGCACCTTGATGACACAAGCTTAGCTTGCACCGGTAGGAGGTTAAGGAGCTCTCTTTTGAACCCAGGAAGCCTCACTACGTATACTCTACCTTATTTATGTGATGGAACCCCCCCCCCTGTTTACCTAAGTGAGTAAGTGGGCTGGCACGCCCATAGAGAAAATGGTTATCCTAACCTAACCCTAAACCTAACCCCTGGGGTTAGGGCAACCCTAGGTGTTCCTAATTCTTATTTTGACAAGCTATATTTTGCGAAGAACCCTAACCTGGAATGTCAAAACGGGGGATGGTTCTCTAAATGGAAGTGCTAGCTTCGCCTAGAGTTTCTTGCAAATACTTAACAACACCCAGTCGGACCATCACTAGATACCCAAGTACACTATGCGGGCCTGTTTCTTCTACATTTAGGGTTCGTCACATAATCCAGTAGGTAACAACAGTCAAACCCCAAAGTAAAAGGTCGAGTCATAGTAAAAACTATGACAATACAACTGAGCAAGTCTCCATTTGGTGCACCAGTATTGGTCGTCAAGAAGAAAGATGTCACCATGAGGATGTACATAAACTGCAAAGCTCTCAACAAACAAACAATGAAGGACAAGATGCCCATGCCACATGTGGATACTATCATGGATCATCTCGGTGAAGCCAGAGTATTCACCAAAATAGATTTACACAATGGATATCATTAAATTGCTAGAGGCATATATTTACAAAATTGCTTTCAACACCAACTTTGGGCCAACCACATATTTACAATAAGAATATGAAGGAGCATGTGGAACATTTGAGGAGAGTCCTTTAGTTGTTGCAGGAGAACAAGCTTAATGCAAATAAGAATAAATGTGCATTTGCTTAGTGCAAAGTAAAGTATTTGAGTCACATTGTGATGCCAAGTGGAGTTAAGACTGATCCACAAAAGGTGGTAGTGGTGGAGAAATGACCAGTTCCTAGCAATATACAAGAATTATGGAGTTTCTTAGGCATGGCTGGTTATTACTGTTGATTTGTCAAAAACTATGCCAAAAAAACTTCTTCGTCAACTAGGTTGCTAAGGAAAGATGTTCCCTTTGCATGGAGTGCTTCAAAGCATAGCAATTTTCAAGCTTTGAAACAAGCCTTGATACATGCACCAATTTTATGTTTGTAGATCTCTCTAGGCCTTATGAGGTATCATGTGATGTGAGTGGAGTGGCAATTGGAGCTGTACTTATGCAAGAGAGGAGACCTATTGCTTTTGATAGTCATACTTTGAATCCTGTAAAAGCAATGGTACTTGACGTATGAATAAGAGCTACTGGCTATTGTTAATGCATTACGAGTTTGAAAGCACTATCTTATGGTGCAAGTTTCAAGGTGTTTACAAATCACAAGCCTTTAATGTATCTGTTCACACAGAAAGAGTTAAACTCTCGGCAAGCTCTCTAAATGGTTAAGTTCATGAAGCATCGCACAAGGAAGACTAACATGGTGGCAAATGCTTTGTCATGCGTTAGGAGAGCAATGGTTGAAGAATTCCAAATACGCTTATGTAATGCATTAACAAGGACGGTGTTGAAAGAAAAATCACCCGAGGACTCATATGTTCGGGACTTAATGGCTTTAGTGATAGCGCATCGTAGTAGTCCTTACTAATGATCACACACATGAAGAAAATAAAATAAAATAAAAGGAAAACATAAAGATACACTAACTAATTTTATATTTACAAACACAAATAATATAATCTATAAATGGTGAGGGTTATGGAAGAAGGTTGACTTGACCTATAAATGGTGGGGGTTTTGGAAGAAGGTTCAGACCATATTGTCCAATTAGACCAATCCCAATCCTACGAGCAAATGAGGCTTCGTTTTGCACCACACAAAAATGTGGAGAAAAACAAACCAACTTGACTTTAACTTGGAAATGTGATAAGAAAGGTGCATGGAAGAAAACAAAAAAATGTGCATGGTCAAAGCAAGCATTAACTATATGCATTAACATAATAATGTTAATTAGTTTGACCATGCAAGAAAAGACAGAGAAGGGGAATAATAAAGTGAAATAGAGACATATAAATACGAGTAGAAGATTAGTCCATTACATGCATGCCAGGGGCTACCAAGGTAATGGTCCAAATTTTTCTGTGACATAAATCCCACCCAAACAACACGCATTGCCACACAATGCAAGTTGTTTGACAATCAATAGCTATTGCCGAACATAAAAGCGCTTCAACATGTAATCATTAACCCGTGTGCCATGCTGTTCTCCATTCAAGTTTGTTAAAGATATGACCCATTCTTATAAGCCTCCACAATGATGAAAGGTCCATCCCATCTTGGTAAGAACTTCTTTAAGAAGGTCTTATCCAATCAACTATCATATCATTAAATCACTCACCTGGAATGATCATTCTCAAATTTTCTTATCGAATTTTTCTACTGCATTGCCTCCACAAGTTGCAAGGCTTGTCTTTGTGACTCATCCATGCTCAACCTTGCTTACAAGTCCTCACCATCTCCAAACCCATGCCTCAATGCTAGACCCAAGCTCAGTATCTCCAGCTCAATTGAGAGTATTGTTTTTATACCATAAACTAATTGAAATGGTGTGTACCTGGTAGCAACTTTGTGTGTTGTCCTGAAAGCCCAAAGTGCTACTGGTAACCACTTGTTCCAATCCTTCTTATGATCCAACGCAAGCTTAGCTAATATATTGCATAACACTTCATTTATGAACGTTGTAATTAAAATGGGAATGTCTATAATCCCATTTTCTTACTAATTAGCATTTTTTAATATAAAGAAATAATTTTTAGAATAATAATATGTTTAAAAAAAGAGTATTCTTTAAAATGTATGTTTAAAATATTAATAATTAATACATAAGTATTAATTAAAGATTTTTTTTATATTCCCATTTTCATATATCATTCCCATTTTAATTACAACGTTCATATTTGTTCGTTTCACTAGTCCATTGAGGGTAATAATTTGTTGATTATTGTCGTGTGATGGACAATTGAGAAAGAAGAAGCTCCACCACTTCATTGCAAAAATGAGAATCTTGATATGTTACTATCTCTAATAGACACCCAAACCTAGTGACAGTATTCTGGATGATGAAATTTGTTGCGATCTCCTTGGTACAAGCTCAAACAGAGATTGCTTCCACCCACCTCTTGAGATAGTTAATACCCACAATAATGTATCTCTTTTGGGAAGAGGCCACTAGCAAGGGACCAACAAAGTCTATTCCCCACTTCTCGAATGAACATATTGGTAAAATAGGATGCAAAGGTCCCTTGTACAATACTCTTCTTCCAAAAGTCTGACAAACCTGGCAAGTCCAACACCACTCTTTAACATCCTTGAAGAGGGCCGGCCAATAATATCCTGCATTGACTATTTTCTTGGAAGTATAGTCGTGTGAAAAGTGTTCATTACAAAATCCTTCATGACATTGCTTCATGATTTGTTTTCTCTCCTGACGACCCACCGCTCGTCAAAGCACACCATCTCGTCTTATCCTATAAAGTAACTCATTCATCACCATATAGGGTCGAGATTGTCGCATGATCTTCTTCTTCTTGGTTGTTGTACAACATTCTGAAAACTTCTCATCTATCAAGAAATCGTAAACTTCTTGATAATCCTCCATGTCGGGTGAAAAAACACAAACCTCCAAGAGATAATGAAACTTCTCAATGTCACATTGGTCCAACATTTTTGTTAGACCCGCTCTTGTGCTCTTCTCATGTTGAAACTCAAAATCATACTTAGCCAAGGTATCCACCTAGAAAACTTCCCTGTGAGCCCAGGCTTGTTGGCAATGTACTTAAGTGCTACATTGTTAATGAGGAAAACAAAGTGGTGCCCCACAAATAATGTTTGAATTTTTCCACTACATATATGATTATTGTTGCTTGCTTCTCCAACAATGGGTAGTTGAGCTCTAGCCCTTGTAATTGTCTTTCTGCATAATAAATAGGAAACAAATATCCGCTTCATAAATAGGAATATGAAAGTTGATATCATATAGTATTATAGGACTTGTGACAAGTGTTAATAAGTAAAGGTACCTAGGGAAAACTAGGTGGGCTATTAATACCATTGCCTATTCTAAACATGCGATGGGGCAGTATCTTTATGGACTTTATCATTCATTTGCCAAGGACACAGATGTAGAGTGAACATGTGTGGATCATTATGGACATGTTAACAAAGTTTGTCAAGTTAGTTCCCTTAGGGAAGAATGTGAATGCATTAGAACTGGCTACAATGTATCTACAACATTTATTTCCTATCTATGGATTCTCAGATGATATTCACTTTTAACTTTTGAAGAGTTTTTTGTAAGTGCATGAAAGTGAAGCTTAAGTTGTTTAGTGAAGATCATCCTGAAATAAATGGGTAAACAGAGAAGGTAAACCAGGTTCTAAAATATATGTTAAGGTGCACTATTAACCAGAAGGAACGCCAGTGGGATAAGTATAGTTCATTACTCGAGTTTGCTTATAATAACAGCTAACACATTGAGATTGGGATGAGTTTGTACTATGTTATGTTTGAATGGCATTTCAATACAGCTTTTGAGTTGGGGTTATCAAGTAAGAAGGGCCATGGCAACATGGATGAAAAAGTTAAGAATTTGAGTGTTGAACTTGAGAACATTTAAAGTTTGTGTAATAAAAACTTACAAATAGTTTAAAGCTGAGCTATTAAGTTTGTTAATGAGCACAGAAGCTTCTGAGAGTTCTAAGTGGGCAATTATGTATATCTTCGAGTGGTATTTACCACACATGTAAGGTAGAACACTATTGTGGCCTTGTGAAAGGGATGCAATGATAAGTTGTCTCTTAGGTATTCATGTTCTTATGAAATTTTGAAACGTATCAATAAGGTGACATATCGATTATAGTTACCAGAAAGAGTGAGGGTGCACCCAATATTTCATATTAGCCAATTAAAGAGAGTACTCACAAAGAATGAGTCTCAAATAAATTCTTTATGGATGTACAAGGCTAATGATATAAGACTAATTGAGTAAGTTATACTACCCTTGAGAACAAGGACTCACTGATGGGGAGGATTGTTATTTCAGATACTATTCCCATCAAAATATAACCTAGAATATTTCCTAAAGGCTATAAGGAAACGTGTACACAGATTTAAAAAGAATCTCAAAAGAAATATAAATCTAAGGTATAAAAGGAAATAAGAGAATTAATTAAAGCACCTTAATATTGAAAGTTTTATGGAGGTAGGGCCGATCTTGCTAAGGTATCTAATTTGTATGTAGTGGTCCTAACATGTTAAGTTTGTACGTAGTGGTGGCATATATATGAACATCTTATTGGCGTTGGACCCTCCTTTGCATGTTTTCTATTTTTAAAACACATGCTATATAATTTACTTTAAAATATAAGATTACATATATTACATTTAAATCACATTGGTACTTTTAATTTAAATATTTTAATTTTAATTTTTATATCAACAGTGGATTTCTCATATATATGACATTACATTAAAATCACATTGATACTTTCAATTTAAATATTTTAATTTTAATTTTAATTTCTTTATCATTATTGGATTTTTCACGATCAAATATAAATTCCACTACACATATTGCACTATCAAACTTAAAATATGTTATAAATGATGAATTTAGTGTTGCTATCACTTCACATTATTGATTTTAATATAATTTGGTTTTGTCGTAACCTTTCGTCGGTTTTACACTTGTTTTCCTTTTTATTTCTCTTTAATAATATAATATAATAATTTATTTATATACACCAAATTATATTTAAGCTGCAGAAATTTTTATTTTCAATTTATCTTAAAGTGTCTTGACTTTGAAACATAACTTTTTTTTATTATTATTATTGTAATATTTGAGTCAATTTAATCTTTTAAGTCAGGGATGTGGAGTTACCTGTTCACCACAAAACATTAATAATGGACACAAGAGAGTCCTTTCAAGAATTAATTCTTAGAATAGTATGGTATGGAGGTTCTACATTCGATGCGTGGCTAAACATTTCAGCAGCTAAGGTTTGTATAATTCAATACATATTTCATATAGTGCTTGTGCGTGTGTGTGTGCGTGCGTGCGTGTAATGTTCCCGTATGTAAGATTGCAGGCCGGCTATTGAATACGCCACAAGCAAGTGCTCAATTGGGATTACCTTCAGCAATTGTTATACAGCTCTTTCAAGTAGCTATTGGAATTTGGATACAAAGCATAATTAATATTTTATATTTAAAACACAAGTTTAATATCAGGCAGACTAGAAATCATGACTCATATAATCAGACAATTCAGGTAAATTTTATTTAATTTTTATTTAATTTTTATGGCATTTTAAACTTATAGCTTCATGAAGTCATTGGTGGACTGTTGGGGTGGAAATGGAAAATAATATCATTAATATTAAATCTGGGGTCTCTTTTCTTTATTTCAGCTTTTCAAATAGCTGCATGTAGCAAGTAAGTAATAAATAATAATATCCTTCATTATTATTATTATTTTATTAATTAAATTTAATTTACAGTTTGGTTTATCTGGTTAACGATAAATTAAATAAAAGGACATGGACTATGGTATTTGGAGCAGTTTTCTCTCTGTCAATACTTGTTCCAAGTGCACATAACTATAGAGTATTGTCCTTCATGGGCGTGCTTACAACTATTTTTGCTTCTGGATATTTAACAATTGCTACTCTTTTCCATGGAAAGGTTGTATTTAATTTATTAATTTATATTTTATATATAATTTATATTTTTCATTATTATTATTATTATTATTAATGTTTATTATACAGATTCCAAATGTGAAACGCACCACTCCACATAGTTATCAGGATTACTTCACCGGTACGTCTGGCTTGTCAAGTCTCGGGGACGTGGTAATCCCTGTGTAAGCACTCTCTCTCTTACACACTCACACACACGGACACACGCACACACATGTGGTGTATACATGTATTATATATTAAAACATACTGCAGGGAGATTATGGATGCAATGTGGAGACCCCAAGAATATAAAGTGGCATATATTGGAGGGGAATATTCATTCTTTTAATGGTCATGGTTCCAAGTATTACTATGAACATCAATTTTGGAGATGCATTACTCACAAAGACAAATGCCATAGTTTTGCTTCCAGATTCTAAGTTTAGAGACACAACCATAGTGCTCATGCTTATTCACTCGGTACACATACACACACATGCACGCACACATACACACAACTAATGTTTTACCTTTTGAAGTTTATCAACTTTGGGATGTATTCAGTACCTGTATATACAATGTGGGAGAAGATGGTGGGAGTACATGAGTCACCTAGTTATATAAAGAGAACATTATTTAGGATTCCAGTGTTTATGGGATTTTGGGTGATAGCATTAGCATTTCCATTCTTTGGAACGACTAATAGGGTGATTGGTTATTACGGTAGTATGGAACTTACATATTATACCATGCATGGTTTATAACATAGTTTTTTGGTCAGATAAAGAACAGAAATTAACACATCCTTTATCGAGGTTGGGATGGGTAGTGGATTTAAGTGTTAATCTTGGGATTATCTTGTGGATGATGGTTGTGGAGTGTGGCTTAGAATCATGGGGCAATATGAATTCATTACTAAAGTCAAAAGGTTTTAAATTGTTTGCACGTTGTTATAATTGCTCATAAATATATACAATGTTACATCTCATAGCTTAATTGGGTTTAGGGTTTAGGATTTCACCATAATTAATATTAATTATTAAAAAATTAAATATAAGTTTTTTAGAAACATAAAATAATAATCATTACATGTGCTAAGAATATTCTATATATATATTCTTCTCAAATAAAATAAAATAAATTAAAAATTAAGATCAATAACAATTCACATTAACCAAACCTTATATTTGCTCAGACTATTCAAGAACTTGTTTTAATAGTTGTATAATATGGAGGTTTTTATAATAAGTAAAACATATTTTTTCAATTAATTCTTTATTCTTGATAATTCTTCAAATGGCTTGCAAGTTTAATATATATTTTCATTTTTAATACTTAAAGTGTTACTTTTTCACATTTCTCACATAGAATAAATCTATAAATTAAATTATGTAAATTAAGTAATATATATTTAAGAAGTCATTAATATTTAATATGATTTAAAGATTTTAATACATTTATTGATGTGGATATATATTGGTTATCATTATTTATATAGAGATTGTTAATAAAGTTTGTGCTCAAGATTGTTGCATAAAAAACAATTTCATATGTTATAATATTATAAAATAAAAATTAATATTAAATTTCATGTCCTAATGTTATATAAACAGATTTACAATAATTAAATTATATCTTTTATATTTTGTACTATATATAAATATAAATGTGATGCAAACTGCTTATTTATATGAACTTAAAAATATATAATATAATTTAAAATTTTAAAAGTTAATTGTAGTAACAAGTACAAACTTATATATTTTGGTATAAATATTTTAATGAAATGAGTATATTTCAATGTAATAATTATTTTTATAATAAAAAATTATTCATCTTAAAATTGATTTTAATTATTTCATTTTTTCTCTGGTGTACCACAATTAAATCATAGAATGTATACATCACACACCTAATGGTCAGTGTGGCCAAGACAATTCGAATGTTAGTACTTAGTAACCACGAGTATACAATATTTATACATTGACATTTCATTTTGATTAGTTTTCTAAATTATTAACATTATAATCTTTATTTGTTATTATGGTAATATTTTTCTTAAGCAATTTAAAAAATATTCCACTTAAAATCATACACCAACTCTTAATGGTATTGCATGGATTATTAAAAGGGTGTAAATTTTCATTTAAATATGTTAAACTTAATATTATTTCCATTTTAACGCAAGTATATGGTTCTACAATTCTTATGTTATATAAAATTAAATAATTAAATTTATTTATAGTAAATCAAAATTATTTAAATAGAAATAATTTTTACTTAAATTAATTACCATATAATTATTACCTGTTAACTTTTATAAAACTCTCTTTCACATCTTTCTTTCCGATTGATTCAATTGTAATCTTCTCCTTTTTCTGTATTAAAACAGTTATACATTAATAATATTCCATGTTTGATATCGAATATAAAACAGATCATTATAGTAAATATATATACTAAATATAATTTAGTCATATGGTGTATGTAACATAAGGTAATCTCTATATTTAATAATATTTACAAATTAATGACATGGCATTTTAAATTAAAAGTATAGTGCATATGTTAATTAATGAGAGTTTTACATACTAAGTATTAAACCACATCCACTTTTGATGTATGTGTGTGTGATCATATGTACACACATATCCTGCATGTCAGTTTACAACCACATCTAATTATATTTGATTAAGGTTTATAAATAATTAAGCTAAAAGTAATATCTTTTCCATGGAATGGAATCTGCCATATGACATCTTCATTGTAATAACCTTCAGGATATAGCAAATAAGGACCAACAGTACACTTTGGAGGAAGCATTTCATCTTTGGGCCCCATTCTTCCATTTATCACACTTTCTCAGGTACTATTAAATACAAAATTATATTAAATATAAGAAATAAAAAATAATTAATTTATTATTACTTTTTAAATTAAATATATGACTTACCTAGTTGAACTTACCAGGATCATAATGTGAACCAGCGATCATATGTTTTCCACGTGTCCTCTTTGGTGGCGTAAGATCTCGTATCTTACACTGTAGAAATTATTTCAGTTAATTACATATATGTGTGTGCGCGTCTCTCTCTCTCTCAATATTTATATATATATACACACACACACACACACATATATCTATATATATGTGTGTGTGAATATATGTATGTATACATTACATATATATACACATATACTTAGTACAAATACATACATATACAGATACATACTGCAGATGATGTTGTCATGGTGACCAGCCTCCACATATCTCTTAACAGCGTGGTGAATTGAAAACCTCTTTTTTATGTCGGGAATTTGCACTGTGAACAAAATAAATTGACATGTTAAATAAAAAACGAAATAAAAAAACAGAATTTTAAATAAAAATTAAGCGAGGCGTACGTCCGTAAGGAATGAAGGAATATTAAAAGTTTATTCATGAGGCAAAAATATAACAACAATTCTAACACCGTCTAACTACTTTGCTAGATACCTCAAAAGTTCTATGTACGTCCGTAAAGAATGTATTGAAGTGATCGAAGAACTGAGGTGCCACGTGTCAGAAAAACCTAGCATTTTATTGCTTTCATGGACTCGAAAACAACAAATAATAATGACATATGCATTCACGCACACGCGTGCGTGCGTGCGTGTGTGCATTTATAAGTATGCATACAAATACACACTAACACTCACAGTGGATCGTCTCTTATGATGAGCCATTGCCGATCGGCCGATGCGCGGGTTTCATAGGGTTTTGCCCTTTGACCACGTGGCCCTAACTTCACGTGCATTCGATCCCGTCAGCTTTTGCAAAATTAGGTCTAATTAATGGCATTTTGAATTAATGCCACTTTGGGCACTATTGTGTATGGTAAATTCAAAAAAATGTTACATCATTAATAATAATTATCACTTAATTTTACACTAATGATTAATTGAATTAAAAATTATATATGTATAGAGCAAGATTATATGTATATTGTTATAACCCATATAATAAATCAAAGAATATTCCTTAAAAAGTTATAAGTTAAAATATTCCCTAAGGACACATGCACATATATTTGGAAGACTAGAGAGGAAGTGATATTGTGGTATTGTGAGGGTCTCTACATAGTGTCTAATAATTTAGTATAGATGGGTTATGAAGTATTAACTTACGTAAACATCTTAATTCGGTAATTTAATCTAAAAATTTGGAGGAACTATTCAAGTATGCTCGCTTGCTAAATAAGGAGGAGAAAGTGTCTAAGGAAAATAAGCAACATGGCAAGAGTATGGTATGAATACCTATCTAAGTCCTCGTGCACACCAGGAATAACAATCATGTTAGGTCGAAGTTCAAGCTAGTGACAAGTGTCAGTAAGTAAAGGTGCCTAGGGAGAAACAAGGTGGTACCATTGCTTATTCTAAACAGGTGATGGGACAGTATCTCTATGGACTTTATCATTCATTTGCCAAGGACACAGAGGCAAAATGAATATGTGTGAGTCATTGTGAACATGTTAATAAAGTTTATCAAGTTAGTTCCTTAGGGAAGAATGTGAATGCATTAGAGCTAGCTACAATGTATTTATAACATTTATTTTTATTCATGCATTTTCAGATGATATTATAAGTGACTAGGACTCCAAGTTCACTTTTAGCTTTTGGAGAGGTTTTTTTAAGTGCATGAAAGTGAAGCTTAAATTGTTTAGTGGAGATCATCTTAAAACAAATGACTAAACAGAGAAGGTAAACCAAGTTATAAAAGATATGCTAAGGTGTATTATTAATAAGAAGGAAGGTCAGTGGGGTAAGTATATTTCATTACTAGAGTTTGCTTATAATAACAGCCAACACATTAGGATTGGGATAAGTCTATATTATGCTATGTTTAGATGGCATTCCAAAACAACTTTTGAGTTGGAATTAGCAAGTAGAAGGCCCATGGCAACATGGATGAGAAAGTTAAAAATTTGAGTGTTGAACTTGAAAACATTCAAAGTTTGTGTAAGAAAAACTTACAAAGAGCTGAGAACCGAGCTATTAAGTTTACTATTGAGCACATAAGCTTCCGAGAGTTCTAAATGGGAAATATGTATATTTTCGAGTGGTATTTGCCACACATTTCAGGTAGAACACTATTGTGGCCTTATAAAAGGGATGCAATGATAAGTTGTCTCATAGGTACTCGAGATTTTAGAGTGTATTGGTAAGGTGGCATATTGATTGCAGCTACCAAAAGGAGTGAGGGTACACCCAGTATTTTATGTTAACTAGTTAAAGAAAGTACTCACAAGAAACGAGTCTTAGGTAAATTCTTCATGGATGTACGAGGCTAATGATACAGGACCAGTTGAGTAAGTTACATTACTCTTGAGGACAAAGACTCGCTAATGGGGGAGGATTGTTATGTCAAAAACTATTCCCCATGGTTTTAATTTCGTTATCAGCATTGGATTTTTCATGATCAAATATAAATTCCACTACAGATTTAAATATTAAATTTAAAATATGTTATAAATGATGAATTTAGTGTTGCTATCACTTCACATTATTCATTTAAATATAATTTGGTTTTGTCATAACCTTTGGTCAGTTTTACACTTGTTTTCCTTTTTCATTTCTCTTTAATAGTAATAATAATAATTTATTTATATACACCAAAGTACATTTAAGCTGCAAAAATATTTATTTTAAATTTATCTTAAAGTATCTTGACTTTGAAATATACGTTTTGTTTTTAAGTGTATAATAATTTATTTTATTATTATTATATTTGAGTCAATCTACTCTTTTAAGTTACCTGTTCACAACAAAACATTCATATGGATATGGAGAATCGCACAAGAGAGCCCATTCAAGAATTTATTGTTATAATAGTATGGTATGCATTTGATGTGTGGCTAAGCATTGCAGCAACTAATGTTTGTATAATTCAATGCATATTTCATACAGTGCGTGTGCGTGCGTGCATGTAATGTTCCCGTATGTAAGATTACAGGCTGGCTATTGAATGCTCCACAAGCAAGTGCTCAATTGGGATTACCTTCAACAATTGTTATACAGCTCTTTCAAGTAGCTATAGGAATTTGAACATAGAGCCACCATTCTCATTTCAGGATGGAGTTTTGCACTACAATGGCCGTGTGTCAACATATCTTCCTCATGTGGACCATTGGTAATATATTTCCATCATGATCGCCTAAAGGTTGGTCATTTTAGAGAGAGGAAAACATATGAGTTGATCAATCGGAGGTAAAGTTAATATCATATAGTACTATAAGACTTGTGACAAGTGTCAGTAAGTAAAAGTGCATAGGGAGAAACCAGGTGAACTATTAGTACTATTGCCTATTCCAAACAGGCAATGGGGCAATATCTTTATGGACTTTATCATTCATTTGCCAAGGACACAGAGGCGTTGTCACGACCGGATACATGATATGCCTATAGGATATACCTACCGGATACAGGATATGCCTATAGGATATACCTACAGGATATGCCTGCAGGATATTCCTATAGGATATACCTACAGGATATTCCTACAGGATATGCCTAAAGGATAAGGGTCACTATTTTTAGCTCATGACCATATTAGACTCATGACCAGATTAGCTTGGAGTTGTGAGTATAAAAGCTCCGACCTAATTATTGTACAATCAGTTACTATTAACACCAGTCATTCTACGATCATTTTTGATCCTTGTGTGAGCTTTCGTAACTTCGTGCATGCGGAATGGTACTTATCGGGATCTCCAAAGCAAGCTTCAAAGGCAGCCACGAAACCTTTAAAGTCTTTCATGAATGGGTCGTCACGTTCCAGCAAAGGGGCAACTTAAGCCCGTGGAGATTCAACTAGTAGGGATGCCAAAAGGCCAACCTTTTGTGCATCAGTCGAGTAGCAGCATGGTTGCATGCGGATCAAAAGCCTAATCTGATTCAGGAACCCTTGGAAATCGGCACGATTACCATTGAACTTTTCTGGCATGTTAATCTTCGGCTTTGAAGAAGTGTTCGATGTAGAGGAAATCACGGATGCTTGAGAGAGAGCCTGTGCAGCAACCTTGGAGGATGCATCAACAGTTGCATGCGCCGCGTTGGTGGAACCTTGCAGATCTGTGACCACTTGGCGCAAAGTGGCTAGCTCATGAAGCAATATTTGATGCTCGCGTTGAAATTGCTCAAAATCGGCCATGATCTATGAAAGAAAAAAAAAGGAGAAAAACGAAGGAGAAGAATTAAGGAAAAAAGAGTAGCTAAAAATCAAAAAGCTATGAAATCAGTTACTATCAAACTGTCAAGCCACACCTAAGAGCAAGATAATAACAAGAAGGCTTGACTCAAGAACAAGGCAAGAGCAACTTCCGTTTATGCATCCGAATTTCAGCAACTTTGCACGAACATTCCATGGGACGAAACTGCATTGATTGAACACTTCCGTTTTGGGTTGATGGATGATGTGAAGGACCTTCTCCTTTCGTTACCGGATGCCCAAACATTAGCGAAGATTATGTAACAGGCCGTTCGTTGCAACAACTGCTTGTTCGAGCATCGTCAGGAAAATCCCGTCAACAGTTCCTGCAAACCAATCCTGCAGCTGTGGTATATACTTCTGCGACACCTTCTGGAGTAGTTCCTATGAAGGTTGAGAAATACAAGCGTGGCCCACTTTCTGCTACTGAGAAGCAACGTCGCCGCAGTGAGAATCTATGTTTGTATTGTCGTGAAGCAGGACACAAGGCGGCGAAATGTCCTATTAAAGCCAGGAAGTTCAAGACGCATGAAGTTGAAGCTGAAGTTCAGTCGGAAAACTTCAATGTTCACTTCGTTTAGGAGCCACGAAGTTGAACGTAGGTACAGACTCCATTGGTGCTGCTCATACCATTCCATCACTCAAGTTTCCTATACACATTCATCTCAATAATCGAGAGCTCAAGGAGTTTGCCCTGTTAAAACTGGTGCAAATGCATGCTTCATGGATGACACTTTTGCAACTCAACATGGCATTCCGATGGTGAAGTTGAAGCGTGCAGTTCCTGTAGAGGTGGCCGATGGTCGTCTGATTGCTTCTGGCGTAGTTACCCATGCTACCAAACCTCTCTCTTGCAGTCATGGCGCATTCAACTGTTCAATTTCCTTCAACTTGATCAAGACTCGGTCGACTCCCATCATTTTGGGCATGCTATGGTTCGTTGTTGCAAATCCTCAGATCAACTGGAGGTCTAGGACGTTCACGTTTTCCTCTCCGGCAACCAGGACCAATCCTGTACCTTCATGTGTGCAGAATACATCCTTAGTGTCTGAGGCAGTACAAGCTACAGGATTGACCGTGCCTATTCCTGTATCAGTGTTGAAGACTCCTCCTCGACAGGATCCACCTCCTATTGGTTCGTCAGCACACTCACAAGTTCTCCTCACTCCTATGCATCCACGGACTTCTGTATAGGATTCTTCCAATCCTGTACACTTGTCAACATCCACACATGTTTCTCCCAATCCTGCCTCTTTTCATTACTCTTCTTCTGTTCCACCCCCCAAGATCCTTCCTCTTTTTCAATCATAGCTCCCTCCTTCTCTTTTCGAGTTCTTACCATTACTATGCATGAACTTGCCACTGATCCTGCTCCTTTTCATCTTTTTGCCTTCCAAGTAACTCCTACGTCCTCTTCTACCTTTCTTGTATCTGATTCCCCTGCTTTTCAATCTCCTTTTCTTTCCTTCTTCTCCTCCTTCTTCCACCATCCAAGTATCACTCCTTTTAGAACGTTTTTGACAAGCACAAGCACAGTTCTTCCTGTTCACAGGTCCTACGATTGTCCTATCGATCTTGTGGAAGGAAAGACTCCACCGTTCGGACCGATTTATGCACTGTCACCTACAGAATTGGAGGTTCTTCGTCAGTACATCGAGGAAAACTTGGCATCCAACTTCATTCCTCACTCAAAGTCCCCTGCAGGAGCACCTATCTTCTTTATCAAGAAGAAAGATGGGAGTTTACGTTTGGTTGTGGACTACAGAGATTTGAATCAAGTCACTATTCGGAACCGGTACCCGTTGCCATTGATCCAGGAACTTCTCGATCGGCTGCAAGGAGCAAAAGTGTTCACGAAGATTGACTTACGAGGGGCTTACAATCTTGTACGGATTCGTCCAGGCGATGAGTGGAAGACTTGCCTTTCATACAAGGTATGGACACTTCGAGTATACGGTGATGCCTTTTGGACTTACCAATGCCCCAGCCGTGTTCCAACACATATGAACGACATCTTTCGTGACTTCTTGGACCAGTTTGTGGTAATCTACCTCGATGACATTTTGATTTTCTCCAAGGACCAGGCGGCTCATGACAAGCATGTACAACTAGTTTACAGAGGCTTCGCGAGCATGGCCTGTATGCGAAGTTGGAGAAGTGTTTCTTTGACAGGATACTGTAGAGTTCTTGGGCTACATTGTCTCTCCTGCTGGCGTTTCCATGGACATGCACAAGGTGAAGACTATCGCGGAGTGGGAGAGGCCCAAGTCTGTACGAGATGTACAATGTTTCCTTGGCTTTGCAAACTTTTACAGGCGTTTCATACAGGACTTCTCCAAGTGTGTACTTCCACTCATGGAACTCACCAAGCGCACAAGTGTTCTCTTGGTCCGACAAGCAGAACATGCATTCACAACACTCAAGAACATCTTCACGACAGCTCCGATTTTAGCACATCCTGATCCTTCTCGTCCCTTCTTCGTTGAAGTAGATGCCTCAGATTTTACAGTAGGATCTGTTTTATCACAAGTTGGAGAAGATAAGTTGCTTCATTCTGTAGCTTTTCACTCTCGTAAGTTCCTTTCGGTGGAGATCAATTACGAGATTCATGATAAGGAACTCAAGGCCATTGTGGATTCGTTCGAGAAGTGGCGGCATTTCCTATAAGGTGCTGCGCATCCTGTACAAGTTCTTACAGATCACAAGAACCTGGAGTATTTTCAAACGGCTTGAGTTTTTAGTCGACGACAGGCTAGGTGGGCAGAGTTCCTATCATGTTTTGATTTCGTCATCATCTACAGGCCTGGTTTCGAAATGGCAAGGTGGATGCATTGTCTAGGCGCTCTTACTTTGCACCGACCCTGGGCAATCCTGCATATGACTGTCAAAAGCAAGTGTTGTTGGGTTCCTGATCGACTTCGGCTTGCAGCACTACAAGTTCATCAGGCTCCAGCAGATTCCACACTCCTACAGGACATCCGTTTGCAGTTGGCTACAGACGACTTGGCAAGGAATGTGTTTTCACACATTAGTCCTGACATCGCAAGTTCCTCTTCCTCCAGTTCCCGTACAGACTACAAGTTGTTTACCATACAGGACGGACTCCTGTATCGGGAAGGTCTCTGTATGTTCCTGTTGGTGTTTGCAGGACTCGTGTGGTACAGGATTGTCATGATACCCCGGCTACAGGACATTTTGGTGTGGCCAAGACAGTTGAGTTGGTGACTCGCAACTATTGGTGGCCTGGGTTGCGAGGTTTTGTGGACAAGTTTGTACGGAGTTGTGACACCTGCAATAGGTCGAAGATGCCTCGTCACGCGCCCTCTGGTCTTCTTCGTCCTCTTCCTGTTCCTTCTGCTCCTTGGAGATCCATTTCTATGGATTTCCTCACAGATCTTCCTCCTTCTCGTGGATTTGATGCAGTTCTTGTCGTGGTTGACCGTTTCACCAAACAAGCTCATTTCCTACCATGTCACAAGACTGCTACAGGCCAGACAACTGCTGAGTTGGTGATCCGCGAAGTATTCCGACATCATGGTCTTCCTGAGAGCATTGTTTCTGATCGAGGCCCACAATTCATGTCCAAGTTTTGGCGAGAACTTCTCCGGAGTCTACAGGTTAAAGCGGACCTTTCTTCAGGATACCATCCACAAACTGATGGGCAGTCAGAACGCACGATTCAGACCTTGGAGCAATATTTCGCTGCTTCATCAGTTACCAACAGGACAACTGGTTGGACCTTCTTCCAATGGCGGAGTTTGCCTACAACAACTCCGTTCACGCATCTACAGGCCAGACACCTTTCTTTGCTCTTACAGGCTACCATCCACGTTTTGACTTTGCTCCTCCTGCTTCTCCTTCTTCTGCTCCTGCAGTACAGGATCGTCTCCAGCATCTTCGTCAGGTACATGAGGATCTCCGGGTTCATCTTCAGCAGGCACAGGAACGGTACAAGCATTATGCTGATGCTCATCGTCAACCGGCACCTACATACAAGATTGGTGATCTCGTGTGGCTTCTTCGTCGGCATATTCGCACCAACAGGCCTTCTTCTAAGTTGGATTTTCAACGATTGGGCCCTTACAGGATTGCGGCTGAGGTCAATCCTGTAGCTTTCCGACTCGAGTTACCATCTACGGTGAAACTTCATCCTGTGTTTCACACTTCTTTGTTGGAGCCGTATCATCCTTTTCTCTTCTTGGTCGTTTCTTCTCCTCCCCCTCCTGTGGTCATTGACGGTGAACCTGAGTATGAAGTTGCAGCCATCCTTGATTCTCGTCTTCATCGCCGCCAACTTCAATACTTGGTGGATTGGAAAGGTTATTTGCCTACCGATCGCACTTGGGAACCTGCATCCAACTTACTCCATGCTTCTTCCAAAGTTGTTGCTTTCCATCGGCGTTATCCTGCTAAACCAGGTCCCAAGACTCGTGGAACTCGTCCTTAGGAGGAGGTGCTGTCACGACCGGATACAGGATATGCCTAGGATATACTACAGGATATGCCTATAGGATACCTACGGATGCCTATAGGATATACCTACAGGATATGCTTAGGATATCCTACAGGATATGCTATAGGATATATACAGGATATGATAGGATATTACAGGATATGCCTAAAGGATAAGGGTCACTATTTTTAGCTCATGACCATATTAGACTCATGACCAGATTAGCTTGGAGTTGTGAGTATAAAAGCTCGACCTAATTGTTGTACAATCAGTTACTATCAACACTAGTCATTCTACGATCATTTTTGTCTTGTTCCTTGCTCTTGCCTTTTCTTGAGTCAAGCCTTCTTGTTGTTATCTTGCTCTTAGGTTGTGACTTGACAGGCGTGTGGGTCATTATGAACAGGTTAACAAAGTTTGTCAATTTAGTTTCGTTAGGGAAGAATATGAATGCATCGGAGCTTGCTACAATGTATTTACAACATTTATTTCCTATCCATAGATTTTCAAATGATATTATAAGTGATTAGAACTCCAAGTTCACTTTTAAACTTTTGAAGAGGTTTTTCTAAGTGCATGAAAGTGAAGCTTAAGTTGATCACCTTGAAATAGATGAGCAAACAGAGAAGGTAAACCAAGTTCTAAAAAATATGCTAAGGTGCACTATTAATCAAAAGGAAGGCTAGTGGGATAAGTATATTTCATTACTTGAGTTTGCTTATATTAACAATCAATACATTGGGATTGGGATGTGTTATGTCTGGATGGCATTCCAATACAAATTTTGAGTTGGGGTTAGCAAGTAAGAAGGCCCAGGGCAACATGGATGAGGAAGTTAAAAATTTGAGTGTTGAACTTGAGAACATTCAGAGTCTATGTAAAAAGAACTTACAAATAGTTTAAAACCGAGCTATTAAGTTTGCTAATGAGCACATAAGTTTTTGAGAGTTCTAAGTGGGAAATTATGTATATCTTCGAGTGGTATTTGCCATACATGTAAGGTAGAATACTATTATGGCCTTATGGAAGGGATGTAATAATAAGTTGTCTCCTAGGTACTCGTGTCCTTGTAAGATTTTGGAGTGTATCGGTAAGGTGGCATATCGACTACAGCTACCAGCACCTAGTGGTTCATGTTAATTAGTTAAAGAGATTACTCATAAGGAACAAGTCCCTAACAATACATGCCCAATTGAGTAAGTTATATTACCAAGGGGTGTAAGAGAGGGTGTAAGATAGGAGTTACATAAGAATAATGGTAGGGGGTTATGGAAGAAGGTGGGTTTAACTCATAAATGGTGGGGGTTATGAAAGAAGGTGACTTGACTTTGACTTGGGAAAGTGCCAAGGAAGGTGCATAGAAGAAGACAAAGAAAATGTGCATGGTCAAACCATACATAGATATAGATTTAAAAGAATCTTTAAAAAAATATAAATCTAAGGTATAAAAGGGAAATAGGAGAATTAAGTAATATTGCAATCCTTTTGGAAAACAATGTGTGCAGACTAAGACAGCTTGGGAGGTTGGGTGGTCTTGTTCGTACGTAGTGGTCCCTAACACATGAAGATTTCTAATTTGTACATAGTGGTCCCTAACATGTGAAGTTTTGACATATATATAAGAATCTTATCAGCGTCGGATCCACGGCACCCTCCTCTGCCTTCACTATTTTTAAAACACATGCTATATAATTTAATTTAAAATATAAGATTGCATATATTACATGGTACTTTTTATTTAAATATTTTAATTTTAATTTTCATTTCGATATCAGCATTGGATTTTTCATGATCAAATATAAATTCCACTACAGATTTAAATATTAAACTTAAAATATGTTATAAATGATGAATTTAGTGTTGCTATCACTTCACATTATTGATTTTAATATAATTTGGTTTTGTCATAACCTTTGGTCGGTTTTACTTGTTTTCCTTTTTCATTTAATAATTTATTTATATACACCAAAGTACATTTAAGCTGCAGAAATATTTATTTTAAATTTATCCTTAAGTATCTTGACTTTGAAACATACGTTTTGCTTTTAAGTGTATAATAATTTATTTATTACCTGTTCACAACAAAACATTCATATGGATATGGAGAATTGCACAAGAGAGTCCATTCAAGAATTTATTCTTAGAATAGTATGGTATGGAGGTTCTACATTCGATGCGTGGCTAAACATTGCAGCAGCTAAGGTTTGTATAATTCAATACATATTTCATACAGTGCGTGTGCGTGCGTGCATGTAATGTTTCCGTATGTAAGATTACAGACCGGCTATTGAATGCTCCACAAGCAAGTGCTCAATTGGGATTACCTTCAGCAATTGTTATACAGCTCTTTCAAGTAGCTGTAGGAATTTGGACAGAAAGCATAATTAATATTTTATATTTAAAACACAAGTTTAATATCAGGCAGACTAGAAATCGTGACACATATAATCAGACAATTCAGGTAAATTCTATTTAATTTTTATTTAATTTTATGACATATTAAACTTATAGCTTCATGAAGTCATTGGTGGACTGTTGAGGTGGAAATGGAAAATAATATCATTAATATTAACTTTTCTTTATTTCAGCTCTACAAATAGCTATATGTAGCGAGTAAGTAATAAATAATAAAATCCTTTATTATTATTATTATTATTTTATTAAATTAATTTAATTTACAGTTTTGTTTATCTGGTTAACGATAAATTAAATAAAAGGACATGGACTATGGTATTTGGAGCAGTTTTCTCTCTATCAATACTTGTTCCAAGTGCACATAACTATAGAGTATGGTCCTTCATTGGTGTGGTTACAACTATTTTTGCTTCTGGATATTTAACAATTGCTACTCTTTTCCATGGAAAGGTTGTATTTAATTTATTAATTTATAATTTATATATTTTCATTATTATTATTATTATTATTAATGTTTATTATACAGATTCCAAATGTGAAACGCACCTCTCCACATAGTTATCGAGATTACTTCACCGGTATGTCTGGCTTGACAAATATGGGGGCGTGGCAATCCCTGTGTAAGCACTCTCTCTTGCAACCACACACACGGACAAACGCACACACATGTGGTGTATGGGCCTAAGTGAACATGTATTATATATTAAAATATACTACAGGGAGATTATGGATGCAATGTGGAGACCCCAAGATATATAAAGTTTGGAGGAGGAATATTCCATCTTTTAATGGTTATGGTTCCAACTATTACTATGAACATCAATTTTGGAGATGCATTACTCACAGAGATGAATGCCATAGTTTTGCTTCCAGATTCTAAGTTTAGAGACACAACTATAGTTCTAATGCTTATTCACACGGTACACACACACACATACACACAACTAATGTTTTACCTTTTGAAGTTTATCAACTTTGGGATGTTTTCAATACCTGTATATACAATGTGGGAAAAAATGGTGGGAGTACATGAGTCACCTAGCTACAGAAAGAGAACATTATTTAGGGTTCCAGTGTTTTTGGGATTTTGGGTGGCAGCATTAGCATTTCCATTCTTCGGAATGATTAATAGGGTGATTAGCTCTATGATACTAGCATGGAACTTACATATAATACCATGCATGATTTATAACATAGTTTTTTGGTCAGTTAAAGAGCAGAAATTAACACATCCTTTATTGAGGTTGGGATGGGTGATGGATTTAAGTATAAACATTGGGATTATCTTGTGGATGGTGATGGTTGTGGATTGTGGTTATCATCCTGGAGCAGTATGGACGCATTACTAAAGTCAAAAGGTCTTAAATTATTTGCACGTTGTTATAAATGCTAATAAACATATACAATGTTACATATCAGAGCTTAATTTGGTTTAAGGATTTCACCATAAATAACATTAATTATTAAGAAATTAAATATAATTCTTTTTGAAACGTAAAATAAATAATATGACTATTCCTTGGATGTGTTAAGAATATCCTATATATATGTTCTCAATTAAAATCTATAAGAATTCACATCAATCAAACCTTATATTTGCTGCCCCAAGATGAAATGCTTCCTCCAAATTGTACTGTTGGTCCTTATTTGCTATCATGTGTCATAGATGGCAGATTGGAAAAGGTATATACTTTTAGCTAAATTATTTAATATAATGCTAAATATGTGTGTGTACATATCACATGATGTGTGTGTATACACACACATACTTCAAAAGTGAATGTGGTTTAATACTTAATATGTAAAACTCTCGTTAATTAACATATGCACTATACTTTTAATCTAAATGGAATGAAAATGCCATGTCATCAATTTGTAAATATTATTAAACATAGAGATTACCTTATGTTAAATACACCATGTTGCTAAATTATACTTAGTATATATTTATTTACTATAACGATCTGTTTTATATTCGATATCAAACATGGGATATTATTAAATATATAACATATATACATACTTATTCTTATTTTGTTTTAATACAGAAAAAAGAAAAGATTACAATTGGATATCCTCCATTCAAAAAGGAAGATGTGAAAGAGAGTTTTGAGTTTTTAATTACTATAAATAATAATTTAAATACTAAAATTAATTCTATTTAAATAGTTTTTAATTACTACAAATAAATTGAATTATTTAATTTTTAATAACATAAGAATTGTAGAACCTTTTTAGTACTTTTGAGTAAATGTACATATAATTATGTTAAAAGAAATAATATCAAGTTTAACATATTTTAATGAAAGTTTACACCCTTTTAATAATCCATGTAATACCGTTAAAAATGGGTGTATTAGAAAATTTTGTAAACTGCTTAAGAAAAATATTATCATAGTAATAATTAGAGATGTAGTGCAATAATTTGCAAAGCTAATCAATATTTAATACTAAGTGTCACGCGTGAATACTGTACACTGATATGGTCACTAAGTACTAACTAGTCTTGGCTAGGTGTCTATTATGTATGCATTTTATGATTTGATTGAAAATATGAGATAATTAAAGATAATTATTTATTAGATTTATTTAAACTTTCATAATTAACTTTAGGAAGAATGATTTTTTTTATTATAAAAATAATTATTGCATTGAAATATACTCATTCATTAAAATATCTATACCAAAATATATAAGTTCATACTTGTCATTGTCATTAATTTTTAAAATTTAAAATTTATTATTTTATATAATTTTAAGTACATATAAATAAGCAGTTTTCTTTATATGCATCACATTTATATTTATATATAGTACAAAATATAAAAAATAAAATTTAATTATTGTAAATCTGCTTATATAACATTAGAACATGAAATTTAATATTAATTTTTATTTTATAATGTTGTAATCACATGAAATTATTTTTTATGCAATAATTTTGAGCGCAATTTTATTAACAATCTCTATAAAAATAATTATTAAATATTAATGACTTTTTATATATATCACTTAATTTATAAAATTTATTAAAAATAAGCTAATTTATAGATTTATTCTATGTGAGATATGTGAAATAACACTTTAAGTATTAAAAATTTAAAATATATATTAAACTTGTGAGAATTATCAGGAATAAAGCATTAATTGAAGAAATATGTTTTACTCTTTAAAATAAAGAAGTTATTATAAAAACTTTTGTACCCAATTCTTCCATTTATCACACTTCTCTCAGGTACTATTAAATACAACATTATATTAAATATAAAAAATAAAAAACAATTAATTTATTATTACTATTTTTTAATTAAATATATGACTTACCTAGTTGAACTTACCAGGATCATAATGTGAACCAGCGACCAAATGTTTTCCACGTGTCCTCTTCGGTGGCGTAAGATCTCGTATCTTACACTGTAGAGTTAATTACATATATGTGTGTGTGTGTGCACGTGTCTCCTCTCGCTTTATCTATCTATCTATGTGTGTGTGTGTGAATATATGTATGTATACATTACGTATGTATATACACATATACGTAGTACAAATACATACATATACATATACATACCCCACTGCTGATGATGTTGTCATGGTGACCAGCCTCCACATGTCTCTTAACAGCGTGGTGAATTGAAAACCTCTTTTTTATGTCGCACTGTGAACAAAATAAATTGACATTTTAAATCAAAAATAAATAAAATAAATTAAGAATTTTAAATAAAAATTAAGCGAAACTTACGTCCGTAAGGAATGTATTGAAGTGAAGTGCAGGCATTGGGGTCGAAGAACTGAGGTGCCACGTGTCAGAGAAACCTAACATTTCATTGCTTTCATGGACTCGAAAATATACATTGACACACACACATGTGTGCGTGTGCGTGCGTGTGTGTGTGCACTATACGTATGCATACAAATACACACACTACACACTCACAGTGGATCGTCTCTTATGATGAGCCGTTGCCGATCGGCCGATCCACTACCGTCGGGGAAAACCCAAACCGTTTCATAAGGTTTTGCCCTTTACTACGTGGTTGCAAAACTAGGTCTAATTAATGGCATTTTTAACTAATGTCACTTTGCGCACTGTTGATGACTAAAATGGGCATCATATAAGAAAATGGGAATAGAAAATAAATATTAATTAATACTTAAGTTTTAATTCTTAATTAGTTATTTAATAAATATATATTTAAATCGTTCTTTAAACATATATTATTTTAAAGAATATTTCTTTAATATTAAAAATATTAATTAAATATTTAAAATTGTTAATATTATTAAAAAAATGGGACTATAGACATGCCCATTTTAGTTATAATGTGCAATTTGTGTATGGTAAATTCAAAAAAATGTTACATCATTAATAATAATCACGAATTAAAAATTAAATATGTATAGAGAGATGATACATATATTATTCTGACCCATATAACAAATTAAAGAATATTCTTTAAAAAGTTATAAGTTAGAATATTCCCTAAAGGCCACATGTATGTAGATTTAGAAGACTAGAAAGGTCGGGTGGTATTACGAGGGTCTCTAGTTTGTACATAGTGGCGCAATGCTAACTTGCATAAACATCTTAACGACTACAATGGCCGTGTGTCAATATATCTTTCTTGTGTAGACCATTTGATCAGTCAAGTATATTATATTTCCATCATGATCGCCCAAAGACTGATCATTTTGAGAGGAGGAAAACGTATGAATTAATCGAGAGGAGGTTATATTGAAGGAATATGAAAATTGATATCATATAGACTATAAGACTTGTGACAAGTGTCAGTAAGTAAAGGTGCCTAGGGAGTAACTGGGTGGGCTATTAGTACCATCATTTATTCCAAACAGGCAATGGGCAGTATCTTTATGGACTTTATCATTCATTTGCCAAAGACACAGAGGCAGAATGAACATGTGTGGGACAGGTTGACAAAGTTTATCAAGTTAGTTCCCCTTAGAAAAGAATGCAAATGCATCAAAATTGGTTACAATGTATTTACAACATGTTTTTTTATATATGGATTTTTAAATGATATTGTAAGTGATTGGGACTCCAAGGTCCCAATCACTTTTAACTTTTGAAGAGGCTTTTCTAAGTGCATAAAAGTGAAGCTTAAATTATTTAATGAAGATCATCTTGAAATAGATGGGCAAACAAAGAAGGTAAACCAAGTTCTAGAAGATATGCTAAGGTGCATTATTAAACAGAAGGAAGACAAGTGGAATAAGTATATTTTATTACTCAAATTTGCTTCAGCCAACAAAGTGGGATTAGAATGAGTCTGTACTATACTATGTTTGGATGGCATTCCAAAATAGCTTTTGAGTTGGGGTTAACAAGTGAAAAGGCCCAATGCAAAATTAAAGATTTGAATGTTGAACTTAAGAACAGTTAGAGTTTGTGTAAGAAGAACTTACAAATAGTTTAAAGTCAAGTTATTAAGTTTGTTAATGAGCACAAAAGCTTCTGAAAGTTTTAAGTGAGAAATTATGTATATTTTTGAGTGATATTTGCCACACATGTAATGTTATGACAAGGATGTAATAATAAGTTGTTTCATAGGTACTCATGTCCTTATGAAATTTTGAAGTGTATCAGTAAGATAACATATCAACTATAATTACTAGAAAGAGTGAGGGTGCACCCAGTGTTTCATGTTAGCCAATTAAAGAGAGTACTCACAAAGGAATGAGTCCTAAGTAAAGCTAAACGATATATGACCAGTTAAGTAAATTATACTTAAGGACTTGCTAATGACTATTCCCTATAAAGGTATAAGCCAAAATATTCCCTAAAGGATATAAAGACAAGTACGTAAATCTAGAAGAATCTAAAAAGAATATAAATCTAGGAGAATTAAGTAAAGCACTCTAATATTTAAGAATAAGTGTGGAGACAAAGACAGTTTGGGGAGGTGGGGTGGTCTTGTGAAGGTATCTAATTTCTACGTAGTGGTCCCTAACATACGAGGACTTTTTAGTTTGTACACAGTGGTCCCTATTGACATATATATATAAGAATCTTATCCTGCCTTCATATGTTTTCTATTTTTAAAACACATGCTATATAATTTAATTTAAAATATAAGATTACATATATTACATTTAAATCACATTGGTACTTTTAATTTAAATATTTTAACTTTAATTTTTACATTAAAATGACATTGATACTTTCAATATAAATATTTTAATTTTAATTTTAATTTTGATATCATTTTCACGATTTGAATGTAAATTCCACTACAGATTTAAAATATTAAACTTAAAGTAATTATAAATGGTGAATTTTAGTGTGCTATCACTTCACATTATTAATTTTAATATAATTTGGTTTTGTCATAATCCTTCGTCGGTTTTACACTTGTTTTCCTTTTTCATTTCTCTTTACTAATATAATATAATAATTTATTTATATACACCAAAGTACATTTAAGCTACAGAAATATTTATCTTAAAGTGACTTTGAAACATAAGTTTTGTTTTTATATATAATAATTTATTTATTTTTATATTATTATAATATTTGAGTCAATCTAATCTTTTAAGTCAAGGATGTGGTTCACCACAAAACATTAATATGGACATTGAGAATCACACAAGAGAGTCCATTAAAGAATTTATTCTTAGAATAGTATGGTATGGAGGTTCTACATCCGATGCGTGGCTAAACATTGCAGCAGCTAAGGTTTGTATAATTCAATACATATTTCATATAGTGCGTGTGCGTGCGTGTAATGTTCCCGTATGTAAGATTACAGTTCGGCTATTGAATGCTCCACAAGCAAGTGCTCAATTGGGATTACCTTCAGCAATTGTTATACAGCTCTTTCATATAGCTACCGGAATTTGGATACAAAGCATAATTAATATTTTATATTTAAAACACAAGTTTAATATCAGACAGACTAGAAATCATGACTCATATAATCAGACAATTCAGGTAAATTTTATTTAATTTTTATTTAATTTTTATGGCATTTTAAACTTATAGCTTCATGAAGTCATTGGTGGACTGTTAGGGTGGAAATGGAAAATAATATCATTAATATTCAATCTGGGGTCTCTTTTCTTTATTTCAACTCAACAAATAGCTACATGTAGCGAGTAATAATAAATAATAAAATCCTTCGTTATTATTATTATTTTATTAATTAAATTTAATTTACAGTTTTGTTTATGTGGTTAACGATAAATTAAATAAAAGGACATGGACTATGGTATTTGGAGCAGTTTTCTCTCTGTCAATACTTGTTCCAAGTGCATAAACTATAGAGTATGGTCCTTCATTGGTGTGGTTACAACTATTTTTACTTCTGGATATTTAATAATTGCTACTCTTTTCCATGGAAAGGTTGTATTTAATTAATTAATTTATATTATATATATAATTTAATATTTCATTATTATTATTATTATTAATGTTTATTATACAGATTCCAAATGTGAAACGCACCTCTCCACATAGTTATCAAGATTACTTCACCGGTATGTCTGGCTTGTCAAATCTCGGGCACGTGGTAATCCCTGTGTAAGCACTCTCTCACACTCACACGCACGGACACATGCACACACATGTGGTGTATGGGCCTACATGAACATGTATATATATTAAAACGTACTGCAGGGAGATTATGGATGCAATGTGGAGACCCCAAGAATATAAAGTGGCATATTTCTACGGAGGGGAATATTTATTCTTCTAATGGTCACGGTTCCAGCTATTATTATGAACATCAATTTTGGAGATGCATTACTCACAAAGACAAATGCCATAGATTTGCTTCCAGATTCTAAGTTTAGAGACACAACCATAGTTCTCATGCTTATTCACACGGTACACATACGCACGCACGCACACATACACACAACTAATGTTTTATCTTTTGAAGTTTATCAACTTTGGGATGTATTCAATACCTGTATATACAATGTGGAGAAGATGGTGGGAGTACATGAATCACCTAGCTACAGAAAGAGAACATTATTTAGGGTTCCAATGTTTATGGGATTTTGGGTGATAGCATTAGCATTTCCATTCGTCGGAACGATTAGTAGGGTGATTAGTTCTATGATAATAACATGGAACTTACATATTACCATGCATGGTTTATAACATAGTTTTTTGGTCAGTTAAAGAGCATAAATTAACACATCCTTTATCAAGGTTGGATGGGGGGGATTTAAGTGTTAACATTGGGATTATCTTGTGGAAGATGGTTGTGGACTGTGGGTTATCGTCATGGGGCAGTATAGATGCATTACTGAAGTCAAAAGGTCTTAAATTGTTTGCACGTTGTTATAATTGTTGATAAATAAGTTTAGGGTTTAGGATTTCACCATAAATAATATTAATTATTAAGAAATTAAATATAAGTTTTTCTGAAACATAAAATAAATAATATTGAATATTCATTAGATGTGTTAAGAATATTCTATATATATGTTCTCAAATAAAAAAAAAAGATCACTGAGAGTTCACATCAATCTAACCTTATATTTGTTAAGACTATTCAAGAATTGGTATAGAGGTTTTGATAATAACTTCTATATTTTAATAAGTAAATATATTTTTTAATAATTTTTTATTCTTGATAATTCTTCAAATGACCTGCAGATTTTTAGTACTTGAAGTGTTAGTTTTTCACATTTCTCACATAAAATAAAATTTTAAATTAAATTTTGTAAATTAAGTGATATATATTTAAGAAGTCATTAATATTTAATATGATTTAAAGATTTTAATACATTTATTGATGTGGGATATATATCAAATGTGTGGTTATTATTATTATATAGATTGTTAATAAAATTTGTATTCAAGATTATTGCATAAAACACAATTTCATGTGATTACAAATTACAAAATAAAAATTTATATTAAATTTCATAGATTTACAATAATTAAATTAAATTTTTTATATTTTGTACTATATATAAATATAAATGTGATGCATATAAAGAAATCTACTTATTATATACACTTAAAATTATATAATATAATAAATTTAAAATTTTAAAAGTTAATTGTAGTGACAAGTATAAACTTATATATTTTGGTATAGATATTTTTAATGAAATGAATATTTCAATGCAATAATTATTTTTATAAAAAAAAACAATTCATCCTAAAATTGATTATGAAAGCCTAAACAAATTAATAAATAATTATTTTTAATTATTTCATTTTTTCTTTTGTGTACCACAATCAAACCATAACATGATATATCATACACATAAGAGTTCGTGTGGCCAAGACATATCTTAATCCTAAAGTTAGTACTTATTAACCACATGAGTGTACACTATTCATACATAAACACTTCAACTTTGCACCACATCTTTATTTGTTATTATGATAAGCAATTTACATCTTAAGCAATTTACAAAAATTTCATTTAAAATTAATACACTAACTCTTAATGGTATTGCAATGGATTATTAAAAGGGTGTAAACTTTCATTAAAAATGTTAAACTTGATATATTTCCTTTTTAACACAACTATATGTACATTTACTCATAAGTAATAAAAAGGTTCTACAATTTTTATTTTATATAAAATTAAATAATTAGATTTATTTATAGTAATTAAAAATTATTTAAATAGAATTAATGGGAACTATGCCATTTGTCAAAAATTATGCCAAAAAAACTTCTTTGTTAACTAAGTTACTGAGGAAAGACGTTTTATTTGCATTGAATGCTTCAAAGCATAATAATTTCTAAACTTGAAACAAGCCTTAATACGTGCACCAATTTTATATATTGCAGATCTCTCTAGGCCTTATTGTCACGAGCCGATATAGAATACAAGATCTTATAGAATACAACCTACAGGATATATAATACAGAATACGAGATACATGATATACCTATAAGATACCTATAACATATGCTTATAGGATATACCTACAGGATAAGGGACATTATTTTTAACTCATGCCTAGATTAACTCTTGGAGTATTTATGAGTATAAAAGCTCCAACCTAATTGTTGTACAATCAGTTACTATCAACACTAGTCATGTTACAATTATTATTCTTGTTCTGTTTCTTGTTCTTATTTTATTCCTTACTCTTGCCTTGCTCTTTAGTCAAGCCTCCTTGTTTTATCCTACTCTTGGGTCGTAGCTTAATACTTATGAGGTATCATGTGATGTGAGTGGAGTGGCCATTAAAGCTGTACTTATGCAAGAGGGAAGGCTTATTACTTATGAAGTCATATTTTGAATCCTGCAAAGTAACAATACTTGACGTATAGCAAGAACTACTGGTTATTGTTAATGCATTACGAGTTTGGAAGAATTATCTTTATGGTGCAAGTTTCAAGGTGTTTACATATCACAAGCCTTTGGTGTATCTGTTAGAAAGAGTTAAACTCTCGGCAAGCTCTTGGATGGTTAAGTTCATGAAGCATTGTGCGAGGAAGGCTAACGTGGTGGCAAATGCTTTGTCATGCATTAAGAGAGCCACAATGGTTGAAGAATTCCAAACCATTGCCTGTTTGGAATAGGCAATGGTATTAATAGTCCACCTAGTTTCTCCTTAGGCACCTTTATTTACTGACACTTGTCACAAGTCTTGCAGTACTATATGATATCAACTTTACCTCATCTTGATCAATTCATATGTTTTCCTCTCCCCAAAATGACCAGCCTTTGGGCAATCGTGATGGAAAATGGTACCTAGCTGATCAAATGGATATAACCATTATAGTACAAAACTCCATCTTGAAATGATCTTCTGAGCTCTTGCACCTCGACGTCTTATACTTGAGCATGTTGAATTACTTGGCTAAACTCATTGACCATCCTTGTTAATGCATTACATAAGCGCAGGCAATATCTATATGGACTTTATCATTCATTTGTTAAGGACATAGAGGCGAATGAACATGTATGGGTCATTATGAACAAGTTAACAAAATTTGTCAATTTAATTTCGTTAGGGAAGAATGTGAATGCATAGAACTTGCTACAATGTATTACAACATTATTTCCTATCCATGGATTTTTAGATGATATTATAAGTGATCAAAACTCCAAGTTCACTTTTAGCTTTTGGAGAGGTTTTTTTAAGTGCATGAAAGTGAAGCTTAAGTTGATCACCTTGAAATAGATGGGCAAACAGAGAAGGTAAATCAATTTCTAAAAGATATGCTAAGGTGCACTATTAATTAAAAGGAAGGCTAGTGAGATAAGTATATTTTAAGTTTGTTAATGAACACATAAGCTTTCGAGAGTTCCAAGTGGGAAATTAGTATATCTTCGAGTGGTATTTGCCATAATGTAAGGTAGAACACTATTGTGGCCTTATGGAAGATGCAATAATAAATTGTCTCTTAGGTACTCATGTTTTTAAGATTTTGGAGCGTATTAGTAAGGTGGCATATTGACTACAGTAGTGTTTCATGTTAATAAGTTAAAGAAAGTACTCACAAAGAACAAGTCCTTAACGATACATAACCAATTGAGTAAGTTATATTACCCTTGAGGACAAGGACTCACTAATGGGCGAGGATTGTTATGTTAAAGACCATTCCCCAAAAAAGTATAAACCAGAATATTCCTTAAAGTATAAAGACATATGTAAATAGATCTAGAATAAAAAAAGAATATAAATCTAAGGTAAAAAGAGAAATAGGAAGCCTTTGGAGAACAACGTGTGCAGACTAAGATAGCTTGGGAAGGTTGGGTGGTTTTGTTTATACGTAGTGGTCCTAACACGTGAGGATTCTAATTTGTACATAGTGGTCCCTAACATGTGAAATTTGTACGTAGTGGTGCTTGACATATATATATAAGAATCTTATCTGCCTTCATATGTTTTCTATTTTTAAAACACATGCTATATAATTTAATTTAAATATAAGATTGCATATATTACATTTAATCACATTGGTACTTTTAATTTTAATATTTTAATTTTAATTTTTATATCAGCAGTGGATTTCTCATATATATGACATTACATTAAAATCACATTGATACTTTAATTTAAATATTTTAATTTTAATTTTCATTTTGATATCAGCATTGGATTTTTTCACGATCGAATATAAATTCCACTACAGATTTAAATATAAACTTAAAATATGTATAAATGATGAATTTAGTGTTGCTATCACTTCACATTATTGATTTTAATATAATTTTTTTGTCATAACTTTCGTCGTCGGTTTTAACTTGTTTTCCTTTTTCATTTCTCTTTAATAATATAATATAATAATTTATTTATATACACCAAAGTACATTTAAGCTGCAGAAATATTATTTTAAATTTATCTTTAAGTATCTTGACTTTGAAACATACGTTTGTTTTTAAGTGTATAATTTATTTTATTATTTATTATTATCTAGTCTTTTAACTTACCTGTTCACAACAAAACATTCATATGGAATGACAAGAGAGTCCATTCAAGAATTTATTCTTAGAATAGTATGGTATGGAGGTTCTACATTCGATGCGTGGCTAAGCATTGCAGCAGCTAAGGTTTGTATAATTCAATACATATTCATATAGTGCGTGTGCGTGCGAGCGTGTAATGTTCCCGTATGTAAGATTACTGGCCTGCTATTGAATGCTCCACAAGCAAGTGCTCAATTGGGATTACCTTCAGCAATTGTTATACAGCTCTTTCAAGTAGCTATAGGAATTTGGACACAAAGCAATAATTAATATTTTATATTTAAAACACAAGTTTAATATCAGGCCTACTAGAAATCGTGACTCATATAACACACAATTCAGGTAATTTTATTTAATTTTTATGGCATTTTTAACTATAGCTTCATGAAGTCATTGGTGGACTGTTGGGTGGAAATGGAAAATAATATCATTAATATTCAATCTGGGGTCTCTTTCTTTATTTCAGCTCTCTACATGTAGCGAGTAAGTAATAAATAATAAATCCTTCATTATTATTAATGATTTTATTCATAATTTAATTATTACAGTTTTGTTTATCTGGTTAACGATAAATTAAATAAAGGGTATTTGGAGCAGTTTTCTCTGTCAATACTTGTTCCAAGTGCACATAACTGTAGAGTATGGTCCTTCATTGGTGTGGTTACAACTATTTTTGCTTCTGGATATTTAACAATTGCTACTCTTTTCCATGGAAAGGTTGTATTTAATTTATAATTTATTAATTATATTTTATATATAATTAATATTTTCATTATTATTAAATACAATTCCAAATGTGAAACGCACCTCTCCACATAGTTATCAAGATTACTTCACCGGTATGTCTGGCTTGACAAATCTGGGGGCGTGGCAAATCCCTGTGTAAGCACTCTCTCTTACACACTCACACACACGGACACACGCACGCACATGTGGTTATGGGCCTACGTGAACATGATTATATATTAAAACATACTGCAGGAGATTAATGGATGCAATGTGGAGACCCCGAGAATATAAAGTAGCATATTTTGGAGGATGAATATTCCATCTTTTAATGGTTATGGTTCCAACTATTACTATGAACATCAATTTTGGAGATGCATTACTCACAGAGACAAATGCCATAGTTTTGCTTCCAGATTCTAAGTTTAGAGACACAACTATAGTTCTCATGCTTATTCACACGGTACACACACGCACACACACGCACACACACATACACACAACTAGTTTTATTTACCTTCTGAAGTTATCAACTTTGGGATGTATTCAATACCTGTATATACAATGTGGGAGAAAATGGTGGGAGTACATGAGTCACCTAGCTACAGAAAGAGAACATTATTTAGGGTTCCAGTGTTTGTGGGATTTTGGGTGGCAGCATTAGCATTTCCATTCTTTGGAACGATTAATAGGGTGATCAGTGCTATGATATTTGCATGGAATTTACATATTATACCATGCATGGTTTATAACATAGTTTTTTGGTTAGCTAAAGAGCATAAATTAACACATCCTTTATCAAGGTTAGGATGGATGGTGGATTTAATGTTAACCTGGGGATTATCTAGTGGATGATGGTTGTGGACTGTGGGTTATCATCATGGGGCAATATGGATGCATTACTAAAGTCGAAAGGTTTTAAATTGTTTGCACATTGTTATAAATGCTAATAAACATATACAATGTTACATCTCATAGCTTAATTGAGTTTAGGGTTAGGATTTCACCATAATTATTAGGAAATTAAATATAATTTTTTTTGAAACATAAAATCAATAATATGGAATATTTGTTAGATGTGTTAAGAATATCTATATATATCGGGGACTCTACATGCCAGATGTGATGTTCTTATGAAGTCTCAGTGGTTGCCAGAATGATGTGGATAGCGTTTAGTCCTGGGGTCCATGCTGGTGAGCTGGCCTTACCATGGGAGTATTGAAAGGTGCTAAGATGGACTCTACCCGGACGCTGTGAGGGTTCGTGTACAGGTGAGGAGGGGTTCGCCTAGTGCAATGCTACCACTTCCTACCTTAGTACGTTGTTGGGCTAGGAGCGGGGTGAGAGGAGAGTAACGGAAGAGGTGGTGAATATGTATATATGTATATATTGCCTGCCTGAGTACAAAGCTACCCCAGAAAGATGGAGTAAGATACAAGATGAAAATGAACTAGAAGGACCCCGACCCACTACCAGCCTTCCTGTTTATATGTGGGTCAGCTAGTGCTAGACCCTAGGTACAGGTGGCACTCTCTCATTGGTTTGCTGCCCTGTGACAAAGTTCTACCTATAGCATTTATACGCCTCCCTTACACATGCTGTCCCGAGTACCTTGGTAGTTGATTTGGATGATCGGATCTACACTTAGTTAAGCACCACGTCAGTCTGTACCTGTTGTACCTTTACCACTCGGTTGCTCCATCTTGTTGCTTGTTCGTGCCGGTTGGCGGTTTGATGGTGGTCAAACCACCGTCAACCATATGCCTTGACTTAATCGTTGGCTCGTCCTCGGGGCCATGTGCTCCCTTAACCTAGGTCATACCCGAGTGGTCACGATAGGTAGCGGCTTCACTTTCCATTGCGACTAGCTTCTGCTTTAGGGCGGCGATCATCACATTCTGTAACTCGGTAGCCTTTTGTAGCTCCCTTTGGAACCCGCCTCCTACTGCTCATGTGCGTGTTTTACTTGAGCCTCCAACTCCCGGATTCACTCGTGCAAGCGCTGTAGCTCTTGTTCCCTTGCAAGTAGCTGGGCTTGTTGTTGGGCATGCTCCACTAATTCTGTGGTAGTGGTTCATGGTGGGTCCTTCTTCCTGAGTGAGCTATGCTCCCATCCTATGCTTGGCTGTAATGCCACGCTCACCTTCGGTGCTCCGGGTAGAGGTTCCTCTTGGCTGGTTGTAAATGTGGTTCTGGCCATTGTGAGTTGAGCTCTTTGGTGCAATTCTTCCCTGACCGCCACCAACTCTGCTTGGGCTTCTTTGAACTCCCCACTCATTTCCTCAATTCGAGTCCTGAGTTCGTGAGTTTTACCATTCTTTCTCTGCTATAGCCTAGCTGCAGGTGTGCTAGGAGCCCCTAGAGGTATTGTACTCACCCTGTAACCTATGGAATTTTGTTGCTCTCTAGCTCTAGAGTTCCCAAGCGTCCTCTTCCCTTCATTACTACCCTACACAATTGGGCCCCTTGGCAAAGCAGTTCCTTAGCTTCTTTGGTGTCCTTCCATACAGCCTACCATCGTTCTGTAAGCTTAACTACTGTGGCATCATGTTCTTTTCACGGCTGGGAGTTCAAGGTCATTATACACTGCCATTGCTTCCTTTAGTTGGTCGAAGGCCTCTGCGAGTTTGATGTCGGCTGTTCATGCCCACCAATAGTTGACATGGAAATATTGGTAGGTAACCTTTGACTCTTCCTTGGAGCCGCCCTCCGTTTCCCCCTAGTCTGGCCTGATCAATCGTCTGAGTATCTCTAATGGGGATTCCAGTGGTAACGGGGCACCATAGCCAGGGGGACCGCGTGATAGGTTCCAACGTCCAATGCCTGGGTGGTTAATGGTCAAGAGGGGGGCTGCCCCTCGCCTACTTCTCTGTTGACTCTAGGGGTCCTGGCTACTCCTTATGGTTGCCCTGACTTGTTCCAATCCGCTCTTTCTCCCTTGTTTGGAGTTGTGCTGGTATTGTAGCTGTTGTTAAGCCATGACCCAAGAGCATGATAAGAACAAGAAGGCTTGACTCAAGAGCAAGAACAAAACAAGAACAAGGAACAAAACAGGAATGATCTTAAAATGACTGGTGTTGATAGTAATTGATTGTACAACAATTAGGTCGGAGATTTTATACTCACAACTCCAAGAGCTAATCTAGGCATAAGCTAAAAATAATACTCCAGAAGCTGAGCTAAAAATAATGTCGCTTATCCTGTATGTATATCCTGTAAGCATATCCTGTTGGTATATCCTATATCCTGTAAGTCGTATCTTGTAAGCATATATTGTATTTTATATCGGGTCGTGACAGCACCTCCTCCCTAAGGACGAGTTTCACGAATCTTGGGGCCTAATTTAATAGGATAACGTTGATGAAAGGCAGCAACCTTGGAAGAAGCATAGAGTAAATTGAATGCAGGTTCTCAAGTGCAATCGGTAGGCAAATAACCTTTCCAATCCACCAAGTATTAGAGTTGATGGTGATGAAGACGAGAATCAAGGATGGTTGCAACTTCGTACTCAGGTTCATTGTCAATGACCACAGGAGGGGGAGGAGAATAAGCACGACCAGGAAGCGAAGAAGGATGATACGGTTCCAACAAAGAGGTGTGAAACACAGGATGAAGTTTCACAGTAGATGGTAGCTCTATCTTATAAGGGCCCAATTGTTGAAAATCCAACTTAGAAGAAGGCTTGTTAGTGCGGATATGCCAATGAAGAAGCCACACGAGATCACCAATCTTGTATGCAGGTGCCAGCTGACGATGAGCATCCTTGTACCATTCATGTGCCTGCTAAAGATGAACTCGGAGATCATCCTGTACCTGACGAAGATGCTGGAGACGATCCTGTACTGCAGGAGTGAAAGAAGGAGAAGCATGAGGAGCAAAGTCAAAATGTGGATGGTAGCCTGTAAGAGCGAAGAAAGGTGTTTGGCCTGTAGATGCATAACGGAGTTGTTATAAGCAGACTTCGCTATAGGAAGAAGGTCCAGCTAGTTGTCCTATTGGTAACTGATGAAGTAGCAAAGATATTGCTGCAATGTCTGAATCGTGTGTTTTGACTGCCCATCAGTTTGCGAATGATATCCTGAAGAAAGATCCGCTTTAACTTGTAGATTTTGGAGAAGCTCTTGCCAAAATCTAGACATGAATTGTGGGTCTCGATCAGAAATAATGCTCTTAGGAAGACCATGACGTCAGAACACTTCGCGGATCACTAACTCAGCAGTTATCTGGCATGTAGCCGTCTTGTTACAAGGTAAAAAATGAGCCTGTTTGGTGAAATGGTCAACCACCACAAGAACTGCATCAAATCCATGAGAAGCAGGAAGATCTGTGAGGAAATCTATAAAAATGGATCTCCAAAGAGCAGAGAGAACAGGAAGAGGACGAAGAAGACCAAAGGGTGTGTGGCAAGGCATCTTTGACCTGTTGTAGGTGTCACAACTCTATATAAACGTTTCCACAAAACCTCGCAACCCAAGCCACCAATAGTTGCGGGTCACCAACTCAACTATCTTGGCCACACCAAAATGTCAGTAACCGAGGTATCATGACAATCCTGTACCACATGAGTCATGTAAACACCAATAGGAATGTACACAAGACCTTCCCGGTACATGAGTCCGTCATGTATGACAAACAACTTATAGTTTGTACGGGAACTGAAGGAAGAAGAGCTTGCAATATCAGGACTAATGTGTGAGAATACAAACGGATGCCATGTAGAAGTGTTGAATTTGCTGGAGTTTGATGAACATGTAGTGCCGCAAGCCGAAATCGATCAGGACCCAACAGCATTTGCTTTTGACAGTCATATGCATAATCATCTAGAATCAGTGCAAGGTAAGAGAGCCTAGACAATGCATCCACTTTGCCATTCCAAAAACCAAGCTTGTACATGATGACAAAATCAAAATGTGATAGGAATTCTGCCCACCTAGCATGTCACCGACTGAGAACTCGAGCTGTTTGAAAAAATTCTAGGTTCTTACGATCCGTAAGAATTTGTACAGGATGTGCAGCACCTTCTAGGAAGTGCCGCCACTCCTCGAACAAATCCACAATGGCCTTGAGTCCATTGTCATGAATTTCATAATTGATCTCTGCCAAAAAGGATGGAGTAATTTGTCTTTTCCAACTTATGATAAGATAGAACCTACTGCAAAGTTCGAAGCATCTGCTTCAATGAAAAAGGGACGAGAAGGATCAGGATGTGCTAAAATTGAAGCTATCATGAAGGCATCTTTGAGTAATGTGAATGCATGTTCTGCCTTGTCGGACCAAGAGAAATCCCCTGTGCACTTGGTGAGTTTCGTGAGTGGAAGTACACGCTTGGAGAAGTCTTGTCTGAATTGCCTGTAGAAATTTGCAAAGCCAAGGAAACATTGTATGCCTCGTACAGACTTAGGCCTCTCCCACTCCACGACAGTCTCATTTTGTGCATGTCCATTGAGATGCCAACAGGAGAGACGATGTAGCCCAAGAACTCCATAGTATCCCTATAAAAAAAAAACACTTTTCCAACTTTGCATACAGGCCATGCTCGCGAAGCTTCTATAGAATTAGTCATACATGCTTGTCATGTGCCGCCTGATCCTTGGAGAAAATCAGGATATCATCGAGGTAGATCATCATAAATTGATCCAAGAAGCCACGGAAGATGTCGTTCACCATGTGTTGGAACACGGCTAGGGCATTTGTAAGTCCGAAAGGCATCACCGTGTACTCGAAATGTCCATACCTTGTACGAAAGGCAGTCTTCCACTCATCGCCTGGACGAATTTGTACAGTCTTTGTGAACACCTTTGCTCCTTGTAGCCAATTGAGAAGTTCCGGGATCAATGGCAACAGGTACTAGTTTTGGATGGTGACTTGATTTAAACCCATGTAGTCCACAACTAAACGCAAACTCCCATCTTTCTTCTTAACAAAGAAGCTAGGTGCTCCTGCAGGGGACTTTGAGTGACGAATGAAGCCGAATGCCAAGTTGTTCTTGATGTACTGGCAAAGAACCTCTAATTCTGTAGGTGACAGTGCATAAATCGGTCCAAACGGTGGAGTCTTCCGTTTTACAAGATCAATAGGACAGTCGTAGGACCTATGAATAGGAAGAATTGCAGCCTTGTGCTTATCAAAAACGTCCTGAAAGGAGTGATACTTGGATGACAGGGAAGAAGTAGGAGAAAGAGAAGGAGATTAAAAAACATGAGAGTCAGGTATAGGAGAGGTAGAAGAGGACATAGGAGTTACTTGAAAAGCAAAAAGATGAAAAGGAGCAGGATCAGTGGCAAGTTCATGCATAGTAGTGGTAAGAACGCGAAGAGGAGAAGGAGGGAGCTGTGAATGAAAAAGAGGAAGGATCTTGGGGGATGGAATAGAAGCAGAGTAATGAAAAAGGCAAGATTAGGGAAAACATGTGCTAATGTTGACAAGTGTACAAGATTGGAAGAACCCTATACAGAAGTCCGTGAATGCACAATAGTGAGGAGAGCTTGCGAATGTGCTGATGAACTGACAGGAGGTGGATCTTGTCGAAGAGGAATCCTCGACACTGATACAGGAACAGGCACGGTTAATCCTATAACTTGTATTGCCTCAGACACTAAGGTCATATCATGCACGCAGGTACAGGATATCAGTTGTTGGAGAGGAAAACATGAGCATCCTAAACCTCCATTCGATTTGAGGATTTGCACCCATGAACCATGGCATGCCCAAAACAATGGGAGTCGTCCGAGTCTTTGATTAAGTTAAGGAAATGAACAATTGAATGCGTCATGGGTGCAAGAAAGAGGTGTGGTAGCATGGGTAACTGCATCAGAAGCAATCAGATGACCATTTGCGATCTCTACAGGAATCGCACGCTTCAACTTTACCACCGGAATGCCATGCTGAGTTGCAAAAGTTAATAGGGCAGACTCCTTGAGCTCTCGATTATTGAAGCGAATGTGTATAGGAAACGTGAGTGATGGAATGGTGTGAGCAACATCAATGGAGCCTGCACCTATGTCCAACTTTGTGGCTCCTAAACGAAGTGGACATTGAAGTTTTCCAACTGAATTTCAGCTTCAATTTCACGCGTCTTGAACTTCCTAGCTTTAATAGGACATTCTGCCACCTTGTGTCCTGCTTCATCACAATACAAGCATAAGTTTTCACCACGATGATGTTGCTTCTCAGCAGCTAAAAGTGGGCCACACTTGTATTTGTCGACCTCCAGTCGCTTGTATTACTTTTCTGTCCACCACCTTATCCAGTCATTCTTCTTGGCCCTGCTCCTAGCTCGACAACATATAGTCAGAGTGGGTGAAACACCCCACCTAGGAGAACTCCTCCTCACCTGTACACGGACCCTCGCAGCATCCAGGTACGACGATGTTGCTTCTCAGCAGCTAAAAGTGGGCCACGCTTGTATTTGTCGACTTTCATAAGAACTACTCCAAAAGATGTTGTAGGAACATGTGCTACAGTTACAGGATTGGCTTGCAGGCACTGCTGACGTGATTTTCTTGACAATGCTCAAACAAACGGTTGTCGCAGTGAACAGCATGTTACATGATCTCTACTAAGGTTTAGGCATCATGTAACGTAAGGAGAAAGTCCTTCACGTCATCCCTCAACCCAAAACGGAAGTGTTCAATCAATGCAGTCTCGTCCCATAGAATCTTCGTGCAAAGTTGCTAAAATTTGGATGCATAGACGAAAACTAGTCGGATCCTTGTGCGAGCTTCCTTAACTTCGTGCATAGGGAACGGTACTTATCGGGATCTCCAAAGCAGGCTTCAAAGGCAGTTACGAATCCTTCAAAGTCTTCCATCAATGGGTCGTCACACTTCAGCAAAGGGGCAACCCAAGCCCATGGGGATCCAACTAGTAAGATGCCAAAATGTCAACCTTTTGTGCATCAGTCAAGTAGCGGCGTGGTTAAATGCGGATCAAAAGCCTAATCTGATTTAGAAAACCTTGGAAATCAGTGTGATTGCCACCGAACTTCTTTGGCATGCTAATATTTGGCTCCGAAGAAGAGTTCGATGGAGAGGGAACCATGAATGCTTAAGAGAGAGCTTGCGCAATAGCCTTGGAGGATGCATCAGCAGCTGCATGTGCTGCGCTGGTGGAACCTTGCAGATTTGTGACCACTTGGCGCAAAGTGGCCAGCTCATAAAGTAACATTTGGTGCTCGCATTGAAATTGCTCAAAATCTGCCATGATCTGTGAAAGAAAAAAGGAGTAAAACAAGAGAGAAACCAAGAAAAAAAAAAGTAACTGGAAATCAGAAAGTTATGAAAGCAGTTATTATCAAACTGTCAAGCCACGACCCAAAAGCATGATAAGAACAAGAAGGCTTGATCAACTCAAGAGCAAGGAATAAGACAAAAATAAGAAACAGAACAAGACAAGAATAAGAAACAGAACTAGAATGATCGTAAAATGACTGGTGTATAGTAACTGATTGTACAACAATTAGGTCGAAGCTATACTCACAACTCCAAGAGCTAACTAGGCATAAGCTAAAAATAAACTCCAGGAGTTAAACTAGGCATGAACTAAAAATAATGTTCCTTATCCTGTAGGTATATCCTGTAAGCATATCCTGTGGTATACTTATAGGCATACCTATATCCCATATCATGTATCTGTATCCTATAACGTATCCTGTAAGCATATCCTGTATTTTGTATCAAGTCGTGACAACTGTAGTTTGGCCAAACAAGCTTGCAGTCATGATAGCAATATGGCTGGCCATGGAAAATCTTCGCTCGGTCATGGTCCAAACTCCGTGGATATTGCTGGTTAAAGCCGAAACCAAGTACTACTTAAGGCAATCTGCCCAGTTCACTGCGACTCCTTCCCAGGCCTTGTAGAGGCGTTTGCCAACCGCCTGGTGATTTGTCTCCCCGTTCTTCCCGTGATCATGAAGGCCACCAATGCTATGAAATTCAGCCACTTCCTTTCTTGTATGCTTCGAAGCACTTTGTTCCATGTGGTGGCGAGCTTTTATGGCTCCATCTTTGATAATTCTCCTAATGTGAGGCCGTCCTCCAGTAGTCAGAAGAATGTCGCTAGTTCGTCAAACATAATGTGGAAGGCTGCACTTCCTTCTGAGTGAAACTAGATCCCTTTGTGTCTGGTTTGATTAGCTACCAGTTCTACGGACTGGATGAATTGCCTGGCTTTCTCGGAGAACCCTGGGGTCTCCACTTCTCCCTATGGAAGGTCGAATAACTCATCCAAATGCAACTATCTCCTGACTCGCCTCATGTTGGGTCGACCGATCAATTATTTGAACCTGGAAATCTAAGCGACATGAGTTCCGCTGTTCACTCCTGGCCCTCGATGGACACTCGAATCTCTTAGAACACCACTGGCTTGCTCCCCTCCATCCAATCTGTCGTCATGGTGGTTGAAGTATTGCATTGTACACCTCCTTCCTGGATACTGCTTATGTGGTGGTCCTTATGACGTCCTCTGAGGTGACTGACGCGACTATCCCTATGCCCATATACATAATGATGGCATCATCCCTTTGTAGTATGTGCCTCGTGTGCGGTCCATCCTTGTGGACCATGTGACCCTATGAGCTGGCCACATGTTGTTTGGAGATCCTCCTTCCGGCTGCACCATCCTTCCTGCTGCGCTTCCTTGGGGTTCCCTATCGTGTTAGCTGCCTTGCCCTAGGGGTGCCTTGGAATGAGCTCCATATGGGTGGATGTTTGGCCCAATGCAGCTACTGTCGACTATCTGTTGTAATGCTTGTCCGTCATTGCCATTTGTTTGACCTTGATGATGTTGGTGGAGCCCACCTTGGTTTAATTGTAGGCCTTACTAGTTGGTCCCTTCCTACCGAGGCCTTCCGCCACCGGTCCCACGCGTTCCACACCTACGTATTCCTCTAGCATCTCTCGGCTTCCCGTTTCTCCGCCTTCTTGGCATACTAAACTAACTTGTCGAACGTCCGCTCATCATCTAGCCTAATCCACTTGCAGATCTCTGGCCACAGTCCCTTTCGGTACCACATCTTCTTAGTCAAGTCGACTAGGGCATCCCTTAGCCGAGCGATGTACAATAGCATGCGAACCGTGTATTCGTCGACCGACTCTCCCGCTTTTTATTTCAAGCTCATTAGCTTATGGATACCTCTTCTTCACTCTTTTCCTCCCAAAAGGTATCTAGAAATGCCCTTTGTGCGGTTTCTCAGCGAGCTCCTTCGTTTGCCTCGTGGAATCGCATCCACCAGGCAGGTGCTTTTTGTCCAAAGTGCATGCAAATTTTTGTGGTTGTTGCTTACGCTCCTTAGCTCGCATACCCACTCAAACTTGTGTACATGTTGGTTTGGTCTTCACCCTCGCTCCTCAAAATGAAGGTAAGGGTACTGTTACTATGCTCTCCTGCATTCAATTGAGCTCACGGGCTAGTAAGGTCACCGGATCAATTCCCATGACATCCCATTGAGCCTGAAAGGTGCTCCAATCCGGACCTTCCACTTCGGATGTGCTATAGTTTACGTCTCGATATCTGCAGGTACCTTCTCCTCCCTCGCATCCCCGCCCTGAGGGTGGGTGATGAGGACGGGCTCCTCTCGGCTGTCCCTCGGGGGCCCCTTGCACATGACCAACTTGACGGTGGTGGCACGACATACCTCGACTGGATGGTATCCTTGTCCAGTAAGTAGCTGTGTAGGACCGTGCGACCTTGCGGAATCCCCTCGCACATCGAGACGGTCGTGGTTGAGGGCAGATTCTCGTTCATGAGACAAATCCCCTTGTCTCGTGGTATTGTGGCTCTTCTATGCGCCCTTGCAAGGTCGATACGGTCTTTTTCACTCAAGCTGATTTTCATCGCCCTAGGATGGAATCCCCCCCCTTGCCCATAGTGACCACTATGTGGCCCCCCCTTACTAGTACCTCCTCCTAGTCTATTAGTTTGTCGATGTCCAGTCGTCTTCGCGCAGGTGGTCGTCCCATGTGTACCCGACCTTCCGAAGCCTCGAGTTCTTATCCTGGTAATCACCCTGGCCTGTTGCATCATCTGATCGGCTGAACTCTTGGTGAAGAAGTTGCTTTGTCGGTAATCGATGCCCCTCCTTGCAGGGGCCTTTTGGATGAGGCTCTTCCTCCCCTCTTTCCGGGCATCCATGGGCCTCCTGCCTTACCTTGGTGGGTGACGGTGGCCCTGGGTTTCCTACCTTACATCCCTCGTAGTGTTGGCCATGCTAGACCTTCGGTTCTCATCCCCCATCACTATCCATGCTAATTTCACCGTCTCGAAATTCTTGCCTCTAGTGCAGGCCTTCCCTCTTTTGGGTTCTCCTGTGTGGGGTCTCCTCCCTTGGGGGTACTCGTCGAATAGTGGTTGTGCTCTTCAGTGTGGGGGCTCATCGTAGCCGTCACTCTCGCCTGCATAAAGAGGGGGTGGAGTGCTTCCATCATTCTACCATCCATCCCACTCTACATTGTAAGTCATTATCGGGCGGGGTCGCCTGTCTAGGTGCTGCTCATTCCCGCATGCTCCTACACATGGAATAACATTCAAACGTGCTATGGGTTCTTCATACCTTTCTTTGTCCTCTGCGGCTTGCGACCGCCTTTGTTGCTACTGTGCCGGGTTTACCGCTTCTTAGAGGTTTGGCCATGTGGTGTTTGCGTCATTTCCTCGAGTAGGCGAGGTAGGGCTGATTGTGGCAACCGGGGTGTCTTCCATCAACCTTTTTCAGCCGGCTTGACACATCCTCCTAGCCAGCTAATACTCACTGATTTTTAGTTGTTCAAACGAGTTAATCATGGCTCTTTGGTCTCTCCTTCGGGCCACAACTCTGCTTGCTACGGTGAACTCCATTCGTTTGTACTTATTATCCCTCTATGGTCACCACAAATGATTGTCAGGGACTCCGTAGGCCAAATGTGGTGTTGCTATGAAGTCTTGGTGGTCGCTAGGACACTGTGGATAGCGTCCAATCTCGGGGGTCTGTGTCGGTGAGTCGGCCTTACCACAAGAATACTGGAAGGTGCTGAGATGGCCTCTACCCAGACGTTGCAAGGGTCCGTGTACAAGTGAGGAGGCGTTCGCCTAGTGCAGTGCTGCCGCTTCCTACCTTAGTACGTTATTAGGCTAGGAGCGGGGCAAGAGGAGAGTAACGGAAGAGGTGGTGAACATAAGGAATATGTATATATGTATATTGCCTGCCTGAGTACAAAGTTGCCCCAAAAAGGTGGAGCAAAATACAAGACAAAAATGGACTAGAAGGACCCCGACCCACTACCAACCTCCTACTTATATAGTGGGTAGGCTAGTGCTAGACCCTCGGTATAGGTGGCACTCTCTCACTGGTCTACCACCCTGTGACAGAGTCCTGCCTATAGCATTTATGCGTCTCCCTTACGCGTGTTGTCCCAAGTACCTTGGACAATCGAATCTACGCTTGGTAAAGTTCCACTTGATAGTTGTCGCCATCAATCCATATATGCTGTACCTTTACCACTCAACCACTCTATCCCGTCGCTTATTCGTGCCAGCTGGCAATTTGACAGTGGTCAAACCATTGTCAACCATGTGTTCTCAAATAAAATAAAATAAAATAAAAGTTAAGATCAATAAGAACTCATATCAACCAAACTTTATATTTGTTGAGACTATTCAAGAACTTGTTTTAATAGTTATATGATATTAAGGTTTTGATAATAACTTCTATATTTTAATAAGTAAGACATATTTTTTCAATTAATTCTTTATTCCTGATAATTCTCCTCAAGTTTATATATTTTAAATTTTTAATATTTAAAGTGTTACTTTTTCACATTTCTCACATAAAATAAATCTTTAAATTAAATTCTGTAAATTAAGTGATATATATTTAAGAAGTCATTAATATTTAATATGATTTAAAGATTTTAATACATTTATTAATGTGGGATATATATCAAATATGTGGTTATCATTATTAATATAGAGATTATTAATAAAATTTTCACTCAAGATTGTTGCATAAAAACAATTTCATGTGATTACAACATTACAAAATAAAAATTAATATTAAATTTCATAAATTTACAATAATTAAATTATTATTTTTTATATGTTGTACTATATATAAATATAAATGTGATGCATATAAAGAAAACTACTTGCACTTAAAATATAATATAAAAATTTTAAATTTTAAAAATTAATTGCAGTGACAAGTATAAACTTATATATTTTGGTATAGATATTTTAATGAAATGAGTATATTTTAATGTAATAATTATTTTTAAAATAATTCATCCTAAAATTGATTATGAAAGGTTAAATAAATCTAATAAATAATTATCTTTAATTATTTCATTTTTTCTCTCGTGTATCACAATCAAACCATAGAATGTATATATCACACAACTAAAGGTTTGTGTGGCTAAGATATATCTTAATCTTAAAGTTAATACTTAGTGACCACATGAGTGTACATTATTTATACATAAACACTTCATATTTGCATTACATCTCTTTTTGTTATTATGGTAATATTTTTCTTAAGTAATTCATTTAAAATATACACCAACTGTTAATGGTATTGCATAGATTATTAAAAAGGGTGTAAACTTTCATTAAAATATGTTAAACTTGACATTATTTCCCTTTTAACGCAACTATATAAGTAATAAAAAGGTTCTACAATTTTTATGTTATATAAAATTAAATAATTAAATTTATCTATAGTAATTAAAAACTATTTAAATAGAATTAATTTTATTACTTAAATTAATTACTATATAATTTATTACCTGATTAACTTTTACAAAACTCTCTTTCACATCTTCCTTTTGGATTGATTCAATTGTAATCTTCTTCTTTTTCTGTATTAAAACAAATAAGAATAAGTATGTATAAATGTTATACATTTACCATGTTTGATATCGAATATAAAACAGATCATTATAGTAAATATGTATAATAAGTATAATTTAGTCATATGGTGTATGTAACATAAGGTAATTTCTATATTTAATAATATTTACAAATTGATGACGTGGCATTTTCATTCCGTTTAGATTAAAAGTATAGTGCATATGTTAATTAACAAGAGTTTTACATACTAAGTATTAACCACATCCACTATGTGTGTGTGATGTACACACATATGGTGCATGTCAGTTTACAAACACATCTAATTATATCTGATTAAGGTTTATAAATATTAGCAATATTTACTAGCTTTTACCATTAAAGAAATAATTTAGCTAAAAGTATATACCTTTTCCATGGGATGGAATCTGCCATCTATGACATCTTCATAATGACCTCCAGGAGATAGCAAATAAGGACCAACAGGAAGCATTTCATCTTTGGGCCAATTCTTCCATTTATCATACTTCTCTCAGGTACTATTAAAAATACAAAATTATATTAATAAAAAAATAAAAAAGTATTCATTTTATTATTATTTTAATTAAATATATGACTTGCCTAGTTGAACTTACCATGATCGTAATGTGAACCAGCGACCATATGTTTTTCACGTATCTTACACTGTATAAATTATTTCAGTTAATTAATATATGTGTGCGTGCGTCCGTGTGCGTCTCTCTCTCTCTCTCTCTATATATATATATATATATACACACACACACACACACACATATCTATATGTGTGTGTGTGTCTGAATGTACTTACACATATGTAGTACAAATACATACATATACATACATACCCCACTGCGGATGATGTTGTCATTGTGACCAGCCTCCACATATCTCTTAACAGCGTGGTGAATTGAAAACCTCTTTTTTATGTCGGGAATTTGCACTGTGAACCAAATAAATTGACATTTTAAATAAAAAAATGAAATTAAAAAAAATTAAGAATTTTAAATAAAAATTAAGCGAGACGTACGTCCGTAAGGAATGTATTGAAGTGAAGTGCAGGCATTGGAGTCGAAGAACTGAGGTGCCACGTGTCAGATAAACCTAACATTTCATTGCTTTCACGGACTCGAAAACAACAAATAATAATGTGTACATATGCATTCACGCACACGCGTGCGTGCGTTTATATGTATGCATACAAATACACACACTACACACTCACAGTGGATCGAAACCTTTGACCACGTGGCCGGATTCGATCCCTTCACCTTTTGCAAATTTGGCATTTTAATAAGAGTGGTTATTTGGATATGGTAAATTAAAAAAAATGTTACATAATTAATAATAACTATCACTGTAGTTTTACACTAATGATTGATTGAATTAAAAATTATATATGTATATAAGAGAGATTATACGTATCTATAAGAACGTTGGACCCTCAGCACTCTCCTCTGCCTTGGAGATCATATGTTTTCTATTTTTAAAGCATATGCTACATAACTTAATTTCAAATATAACATTACATATATTACATTATATTAAATCACATTGGTACTTTTAATTTAAATATTTTTATTTTAATTTTTATATCAACAGTGATTTCTCATGTTCAAATATAAAATATTAGATTATATATATTACATTACATTGGTACTTTTAATTTAAATATTTTAATTTTAATCTTTATATCAACAGTGATTTCTCATGTTCAAATATAAAACTATTAGATTATATATATTACATTATATTAAATCACATTGGTACTTTTAATTTAAATATTTTAATTTTAATTTTAATTTCGATATCAGCAGTGGATTTTTCACAATTCGAATATAAATTAAACTACAGATTTAAATATTAAATGGTGAATTTAGTGTTGCTATCACTTCACTAATATTGATTTTGGTTTTGTCATACCTTTTGGTCGGTTTTACACTTGTTTTCTTTTTTAATTTCTATTTAATAATATAATATAATAATTTATTTATATACACCAAAGTATATTTAAGCTGCAGAAATATTTATGTTAAATTTATCTTAAAGTATCTTGACTTTGAAACATAAGTTTTGTTTTCAAGTATAAAATAATTATTTATTTATTATTATTATTATAATACTAGTCTTTTGAGTCAAGGATGTGGAGTTACCTGTTCACCACAAAACATTAATATGGATATGGAGAATCACACAAGAGAGTCCATTAAAGAATTTATTCTTAGAATAGTATGGTATGGAGGTTCTACATTCGATGCGTGGCTAAACATTGTAGCAGCTAAGGTTTGTATAATTCAATACATATTTCATATAGTGCGTGTGCGGCGTGCGTGTAATGTTCCCGTATGTAAGATTACAGGCCGGCTATTGAATGCTCCACAAGCAAGTGCTCAATTGGGATTACCTTCAGCAATTGTTATACAGCTCTTTGATATAGCTACCGGAATTTGGATAGAAAGCATAATTAATTTTTATATTTAAAACACAAGTTTAATATCAGGCAGACTAGAAATCATGACTCGTATAGTCACACAATTCAGGTAAATTTTATTTAATTTTATTTAATTTTTATGGCATTTTAAACTTATAGCTTCATGAAGTCATTGGTGGACTTTTGGGGTGGAAATGGAAAATAATATCATTAATATTTAATCGGGGTCTCTTTTCTTTATTTCAGCTCAACAAATAGCTACATGTAGCGAGTAAGTAATAAATAATAAAATCCTTCATTATTATTATTATTTTATTAATTAAATTTAATTTACAGTTTTGTTTATCTGATTAACGATAAATTAAAAAAAGGACATGGACTATGGTATTTGGAGCAGTTTTCTCTCTGTCAATACTTGTTCCAAGTGCATAACTAACTATAGAGTATGGTCCTTCATTGGCGTGGTTACAACTATTTTTGCTTCTGGATATTTAACTATTGCTACTCTTTTCCATGGAAAGGTTGTATTTAATTTATTAATTTATATTTTAAATAATATTATATATATTTCATTATTATTATTATTAATGTTTATTCAGATTCCAAATGTGAAACGCACCTCTCCACATAGTTATCAAGATTACTTCACCGGTATGTCTGGCTTGTCAAATCTCGGGCACGTGGCAATCCCTGTGTAAGCACTCTCTCTCTTACACACTCACACACCCGGACACACGCACACACATGTGGTGTATACATGTATTATATATTAAAACATACTGCAGGGAGATTATGGATGCAATGTGGAGACCCCAAGAATATAAAGTGGCATATTTTGGAGGAGGAATATTCATTCTTTTAATGGTCCTGATTCCAAGTATTATTATGAACATCAATTTTGGAGATGCATTACTCACAAAGACAAATGCCATAGATTTGCTTCCAGATTCTAAGTTTAGAGACACAACCATAGTTCTCATGCTTATTCACACGGTACACATACACACACACGCACGCACGCACACATACACACAACTAATGTTTTACCTTTTGAAGTTTATCAACTTTGGGATGTATTCAATACCTGTATATACACTATGGGAGAAGATGGTAGGAGTACATGAGTCACCTAGCTACATAAAGAGAACATTATTTAGGGTTCCAGTGTTTTTGGGATTTTGGGTGGTAGCATTAGCATTTCCATTATTAGGAACGATTAATAGGGTGATTCACTCTACGATAGTAGTATGGAACTTACATATATATACCATGTATGGTTATATAATATAGTTTTTTGGTCAGTTAAAAAGCAGAAATTAACACATTCTTTATCAAGGTTGGGATGGGTGGTGGATTTAAGTATTAACCTTGGGATTATCTTGTGGATGATAGTTGTGGAGTGTGGTTTAGCATCATGGGGCAATATGGATGCATTACTGAAGTTAAAAGGTATTAAATTGTTTGCACGTTGTTATAACTGCTGATAAACATATATAATGTTACATCTCAAAGTTAATTGGGTTTAGGGCTTTAGGTTTCACATTAATTATTAAGAAATTAAATATAAGTTTTTTTAAACATAAAATAAATAATATGAATATTCATTAATATTTATATATATGTTCTCAAAATCAGATAAAAGTTAAGATCTATAGGAACTCACATCAACTAAACCTTATATATTTACTATTCAAGAACTTGTTTTAATAGTCATATGGTATTAAGGTTTTGATAATAACTTCTATATTTTAATAAATAAAACATTTTTTCAATTAATTTCTATTCCTGATAATTCTCAAAATGACCCACAAGTTTAATATATTTTAAAATTTTAATACTTAAAGTGACATTTCTCACATAGAATAAATCTTTAAATTAAATTTTATAAATTAAGTGATACATATTTAAGAAATCATTAACATTTAATATGATTTAAAGATTTTAATACATTTATTGAGGTGGGATATATATCAAATATTGGTTATCATTATTTATATAGAGATTGTTAATAAAATTTGTGCCCAAGATTGTTGCATAAAAAATAATTTCATGTGATTACAACATTGTAAATAAAAATTAATATTAAATTTCATGATGTTATATAAACAGATTTACAATAATTAAATTATATCTTTTTATTTTGTACTATATATAAATATAAATGTGATGCATATAAAGAAAACTACTTATTTATATGCATTTAAAATTTTATAAAATAATAAATTTTAAATTTTAAAAATTAATTGTAGTGAGAAATATAAATTTATATATTTTGATATAGATATTTTAATGAAATGAGTATATTTCAATGCAATAATTATTTTATATAAAAAAATCATTCATCCTAAAGTTGATTATGAAAGCCTAAACAAATCTAATAAATAATTATCTTTAATTATTTCATTTTTTCTCTGGTGTACCACAATTAAATCATAAAATGTATACATCCCACACCTAAGGGTCCGTGTGACCAAGACAATCCTAATGTTAATACTTAACGATCACATGAGTGTACAATATTCATACATAAACACTTCATTTTGATTAGTTTTGCAAATTATTGACATTATTATATTGTTATTATGATAATATTTTCTTAAGCAATTTAAAAAGTTTTCCATTTAAAATTAATACACCAACTCTTAATGGTATTGCATGGATTATTTAAAGGGTGTAAACTTTCATTCAAATATGTTAAATTTGATATTATTTCCTTTTTAATGCAACTATATGTACATTTACTCAGAAGTAATAAAAAGGTTCTACAATTCTTATGTTAAAAAATTAAATAATTAAATTTGTTTATAGTAATTAAAAACTATTTAAATAGAATTTTTTATTACTTAAATTAATTACCATATAATTTATTACTTGGTTAACTTTTACAAAACTCTCTTTCACTATTCCTTTTTGATTGATTCAATTGTAATCTTCTCCTTTTTCTGCATTAAAACAAATTAAGAATATGTATATATGTTATACATTTAATAATATCCCATGTTTGATATTGAATATAAAATAGATCATTATAGTAAATAAATATATACTAAGTATAATTTAGTGACATGGTGTATTTAACATAAGGTAATCTCTATATTTAGTAATATTTACAAATTGATGATGTGGCATTTTCATTGCATATGTTAAGTAATGATGTAACATCCACGTGTACGGTTGCATGTGCACATACTATTATTAACGTATTGGATTTGATAACCATCGGATTGGTTTAATTTGGACCACGCTCTTGTATATAAGTTAGGGTTCTGAATTAATGGATATACACATTTCTATATTCCAAGCTCTCACATTGGTGGAGGTGGGGCCTCTAATTGTCCCTACGGAGTGCTCAGTTTGTGTCTCTTTTTCTTCTTAGATTTAGCTTTTCATTGTTTAGATCAATTCCTTTCTTAGAGATTTTGTCCTTTCTTCGTATGGATCCAGAATAGGCAAATCCTTTGTTTATGAAGCAGTTACTCATGCAGTTGTTGGATGCCATGCAGATGCAATTGAACAATCACTCTTAGCTAATGGCGTATTCATACCCAGGGTACTCTCCTGCTCCTGTTACAAAACCCTCGTGTTCGGCCGGATTTCTTTTGCGGAAATCTAGAGATGATGTGTACCATTGGTTTGAGCATTTCACCGTGGTTGCCAATATATCATTCATAGGACATTACTCAGTGTTTGCATGAGTTTCCTACTTGTCTTCAAGAGACGGCGTTGTAGTGGTACAATGGTCTAGACGTTGCAACTCGTGGAAATTGGAGTATTCTTTCTAAAAATCTTCAAACGTGCATTTAGGCATGCGAATGACTGTGACGATGCTTTTCGCAGTTGCATCGTATTCGTTAGGAGTCATCTGAGTCGGTGATGCAGTTTGGTGTTCGCTTTTAGAACCTTTTGCTGTGTGCAGAACCTAACATGTCGGAACGCTCAAGTTAAGTATGTTGTGGCCAGCACTTCGTCAAGACCTTGTGGGCTTGTGCATGCACTAACTCCCAATAACTCTTGACGATGCTTTGAGGCTGGCACACGATATTGAGTCATTCACCCTCCCACTTGCACCTTCACGTTCTCTCATTCCACTTCATGTTGGGGATGGACCTGCTCCGATGGAGGTTGATGCTGTTGTCGGGTATAAGCACAAGGTTGGGCCGTGGACGTGCAGTTCGTTGTTGGGCGTGTGATGAGGTTGGACACACGTATCGGCGCTTTCAACAGGTTCCCAATTGGCGTCCCCCATTTCCAAGGTGGAGGCCTTGGTGTCAACAACGTCCGATTGGCGCCGCTGCAGTAGAAGGTCCTAATGCAGTGGATCTTCCGGGAAATGATGAATCGCACGAGTAGAGGAGGGTTTGTGCGAATAAATTAGTGATCCCTCCGTCTTTCTTTCGGGAGTATCATCAAGGGGTTCATTCAGCACCAGTTCATCCGGTCTTCACTTTTCAGCTCGATTTAATCACACACCCGTCCTGTTTTCCTTTCAGTATCGGTCGATACAGGTTCGAGTTTGTCCTTATTTTTTCAGTTTGTTGCTACACGTTGCAGCCTTCATTTGCGTTGTGCGATAGAATCAATCTTCATTCTATATGGCAACGGACACACTCATGCTTGTTCGGATAAGTTAATATGTTGTTCGTGTGGATAATCACGAGCTTGAGCTTCAATCTTTGCGGGTGGTGCAGAGTCAAGCTTTTCACCTTATTCTTGGTATGGATTGGTTGACTCGCAATCATGTCAAGTGTAACTTTGAAAAGTCTCCCCCTATTTGACTCTCCCTTATCTTTTCCATTCCTTTTACTTCTATTTCACTTCATCCATCTGTTTTCACCTCTGCTTGCATCACTTTTGTTTCACCTTTACTCCAACCATTTTTCTTCATTCACTCTCTGGATATTCATGATCGTTTTGCTGCAGTCATTAATCAACTCAAGGAGTATGCTGATCTTTTTTAACTTTGACTTGTCATCTGGGCCAAGATTATGACACGCCACCCTATTCCAACTGGGGATGCTAGGCCGATCAAGGTTACTTGTGTGGCGTCGATCACCAAAGGAGCTCAAGATCTTACGAGCAAATGTTAAGGAGATGTTGGAGAAAGGTGTTATCCGAAAATCTCGAAGTCCTTAGGCGTGCAAACTTCATCTTGTGATTGAAGCATAAGAGCATTCGATTTTGCATCGACTATCGCTCATTAAATGATGTAACTATTTTAGATGTGTACCCACTTTCTCATACTGCAAGACCTTTTGGATCGACTGGGGCGGAGCTGGTGGTTTACCATTAGATCTCGCCTTTGGATATTGGCAAGTTCCGATGGCTGACATGGACATTCCCAAGATTGCTTTTCGAACCATTGGCATGTACGAAGTTTTGGTGATGCCTTTCGGTTGAACAATGCTCCAGCAACTTTCCAACTTATATGGAGAGGTTCTCTGTGATATGCCGAAGTGATGCCGACTTTCATTGATGATGTTTTAATCCATTCGGATGGAACGTGGGAGGAGCATGTCGGTGATGTACGCGAGGTTTTGAATCAGCTACGAGAAGTTGGTTTGAAGTTGAAGCCGTTAAGTGTGTGTTTGGATCAGGACACTTATTTGGGTTATCGCATTTCACGTGAAGGTTTGCAAGTCGATCCTGACAAACTAGTTGCAGTTTTGAAGTTCCCTACGAAGTGTGTGAATGATGTGCAACGCTTTCTTGGCAAGGTACAATATCTGGGTCGTTTTGATCATCTTTCAGATCGTACTGCACCGTTGCGGTGTTGTTGAAGTCAAATGACTTCTTTTGTTTGGTCTAAGGATTGCAAGAGGCATTTGCAGATCTCAAAGAGTTGTTGACGACTCCTTCAGTTTTGGCGTACCCGGATTACACTCGTCCTTTCATCTTGCGTGTAGATGCTTCTGACATCGGTCTTGGGGGTATTGATGCAGGAGAGTACGAAGTGTTCCTGGCCAACGACATCCCATTGCATACATCAGCCGTACATTGCAGCCAAGAGGTGAATTACTCCACATGAAAAGGAGTGTCTTAGCAGCAGTTTGGGGTTTTGGAAGCTCCATGCCTACTTGCATGGTTCACGGACGTTGTTGGAAGGCGATCATGCAGCAGTCACTTCGTTGTAAGCGGAAAATTTGATTGGTCGTACTGTTTGGTGGGCCTTGAAACTTCAAATTTATGACTTTGAAGTTGTTCATCGTCCAGGAAATTCCATGGCTGATGCTGATGCTCTTTCTCGGGCTCCTCTTCCATCTTCTCTCTCTTCTTTTGCCCAGAAGACCAGTTGTCCAGCCTCAATGGACTTTTTGGATGGAAATTCCGTACCATCAGCAGTTGCAAAATGCAGATTAGATTTGCCGTCTTTGGATAAGGTTCGGGAAGCTCAAAAGGTTGAGCCATGGGTCAAAAGCTTCATGATGGGTTTGAGAATCCTGCATCACTTGTTATGACTTGCCTTTTAGGCATTACATTCGCAATATTGCCTTCAGAATGGCCTTCTTTATTTTGTGAGGACTTCATTTGCAGTTGGTGGTACCTTCGGTCTTCATTCCACGCTTCCTCCATGCTTACCATGACTCTCCTATTTTTGGCGGGCACATGGGACATCGTTGTGTTGATGGAGAAGCTGCTCAGATCTTTCTATTGGCTGAGTTGCAAGGAGATGTGATTCGGTATGTGTGTAGCTATGGGTGGTGCCAAGCTCGCAATATTCCCCCGTGTGCTTCGGAAACAGTTGGAGTCAATTGCAGTTTTCGTCTGTTTGAGTTGATGGCATTTGATTTAATGAGATACATAATTTGGATATATTATTCGGCATCTTCATCAATGTAAGGACCTTGAAATAGCATATAATAATAACAAATAAGAAGAAAACTGGGGTATGCAATATTAAGTTTTATATGGTCCAAAATTTTGTATCATATATAGATAAATATATGCTACATTTTTTTAACGTTGAGAAACGAAATATTTAGGGAAATTCTTTACCTTTTCCCGGTCACTGCTGGCAATGAATATGTTATTATTGCTTCTGATTACCTAACTCATTGGGTAGAAGTTGGTGCTCTTCTAGTGTGACTGCTTTTTGCTATTGGTTAGTTTTTCTTAATCAAGTTGTGTTTCAGCATTCTTGTCCGAATAAATTCTCTCGGATAATGGTCATGCATTTATGGCTGAGGCATTTCATGTTTTAATGTCTCGACTAGGGATACGTCACACTTTCAAAGTGCTTATCATCCAAACAGATGGTTTGGTGGAACGGCTCGTCAGAACCTTCAAGGGAATGATCGCGAAGTATGTGAATTTTCAAATTCAGATTGGGATGTTTCTGCCGTCTCTTCAATATGCTTATGTCACTGGAGTACAAAGTTCCATTGATACTTCCCATATAACTCTTGTATGGCCATGACTTGGTGTTGCCAATAGAGTTGGGTTTGCCTTCTTGGTTACCATGAGTTGCTGATGCTAGGTCATGGATCGGTATCTGACGAGTATTCTTCTATTGGTTCGTGTGGAGTCAACAGAACACTTAGATGCGTACAAGTAGGATAACCAACGCTAAACTCGCACCATCATCCTTTGCGGTACAAGGTTGAGGACTGGTGTTGGTTCATTTTCTAAACTTACGTACATAGTTTAACTAAGAGTCTCCTTCTTTAGTGGAAAGGACCGTATCGAGTGCTACGGCAAGTAGGGCCGTAGGTTTATGAGGTTCAGCACGACATTCAACCCAATCCCCTGGAGATTGTACACATGCAAGCGTTTTGTGTAACGATTGAAGCATTTTGTGCAACGGGAACAATTGTGCCGTTTATAAATCCACCAGTGCCTCTTCCAAATCCGGGCCCATCTACCAGAGAACCCTAACTAACTTACTTCCTTCCAAGAGGAGGGATAATGTAAGATCCACGTGTAGACTGCATGTGCACATATTATTATTAGCATAGTGAATTTTGATAGCCGTCGAATTGGTTTCAATCTAGATCATCGTTAAGGTTTCTGACTAATGGATATACACATTTCTATATTCCGAGCTCTCACAACCAGAGTTTACATACTTAAGTATTAAACCACATCCACTTTTGAAGTATCTGTGTGTTGATATGTAACACACATATAGTGCATGTCAGTTTACAATTATATTTGATTAAGGTTTATAATATTAGCATTATATTACTGGCTTTTACCATTAAAGAAAAATTTAGCTAAAAGTATATACCTGGATGGAATCTGCCATCTATGAACATCTTCATTGTAATGACGATGTTGTCATGGTGACCAGCCTCCACATATCTCTTAATAGCGTGGTGAATTGAAAACCTCTTTTTTATGTGGGGAATTTGCACTGTGAACAAAATAAATTGACATGTTAAATAAAAATGAAATTAAAAAAACATTAAGAATTTTAAATAGAAATTAAGCGGTCCGTAAGGAATGTATTGAAGTGAAGTGCAGGCATTGGGTCGAAGAACTGAAGGTGCCACGTGTCAAAGAATCATTGCTTTCACGGACTCGAAAACAACAAATAATAATAATGTGTACATATATTCACGCACACGTGTGCGTGCGTGCGTGTGTGCATTTATACGTATGCATACAAATACACACACTACACAGTCACAGTGGATCGTCTCTTATGATGACCATTGCCGATCGGCCGATCCACTACCGTCAGGGAAACCTTTGACCACGTGGCCTAACTTCACTGGATTCAATCCATTCACCTTTTGCAAAATTGGCATTTTTAATAAGGCACTATTGAGTGGTTATTTGGCTATTCTAAATTAAAAAATGTTACATCATTAATAATATATCACTATAGTTTTACACTAATGATTAATTGAATTAAAAATTATATATGTATGTATATAGAGAGAGATTATACGTATCTATAAAAACGTTGGATCCTCAGCACTCTCCTCTGCCTTGGAGCTCATATGTTTTCTATTTTTAAAGCATATGCTATATAACTTAATTTAAATTAACGTTACATATATTACATTATATTAAATCACATTGGCACTTTTAATTTAAAATATTCTTATTTTAATTTTTATATCAACAGTGATTTCTCATGTTCAAATATAAAACTATTAGATTATATATATTACAATATATTAAATCACATTGGTACTTTTAATTTAAATATTTTGATTTTAATTTTTATCAACAGTGGATTTCTTATGTTCAAATATAAAACTATTAGATTATATATTACATTATATTAAAATCACATTGATACTTTCAATCTAAATATTTTAATTTTAATTTAATTTCGATATCAGCAATGGATATTTCAGGATCAATAAAAATTCCAGATTTAAATATTAAACTTAAAATATATTATAAATGATGAATTTAGTGTTGCTATCACTTCACATTATTGATTTTAATTTCTTTTTTCATTTCTCTTTCATAATATAATATAATAATTTATTTATATACACCAAAGTATATTTAAGCTGCAGAAATATTTTTTTAAATTTATCTTAAAGTATCTCGACTTTGAAACATAAGTTTCGTTTTTAAGTATATAATAATTTACTTTTTATTATTATTATTATAATATTTGAGTCAGTCTAGTCTTTTAAGTCACGGATGTGGAGTTACCTGTTCACTACAATTCATATGGATATTGAGAATCACACAGAGTCCATTAAAGAATTTATTCTTAAAATAGTATGGTATGGAGGTTCTACATTCGATGCGTGGCTAAACATTGCAGCAGCTAAGGTTTGTATAATTCAATACATATTTCATATAGTGCGTGTGCGTGCGTGCGTGTAATGTTCCCGTATGTAAGATTGCAGGCCGGCTATTGAATGCTCCACAAGCAAGTGCTCAATTGGGATTACCTTCAGCAATTGTTATACAGCTCTTTCAATATTTATCGGAATTTGGACACAAAGCATAATTAATATTTTATATTTAAAACACAAGTTTAATATCAGGCAGACTAGAAATCGTGACTCATATAATCACACAATTCAGGTAAATTTTATTTAATTTTTATTTAATTTTTATGACATTTTTAACTTATAGCTTCATGAAGTCATTGGTGGACTGTTGGGCTGGAAATGGAAAATAATATCATTAATATTCAATCTGGGGTCTCTTTTCTTTATTTCAGCTCTACAATAATTGCATGTAGCAAGTAAGTAATAAATAATAAAATCCTTCATTATTATTATTATTTTATTAATTAATTTAATTTACAGTTTTGTTTATCTGGTTAACGATAAATTAAATAAAAGGACATGGACTATGGTATTTGGAGCAGTTTTCTCTCTGTCAATACTTGTTCCAAGTGCACATAACTATAGAGTATGGTCCTTCATTGGCGTGCTTACAACTATTTTTGCTTCTGGATATTTAACTATTGCTACTCTTTTCCATGGAAAGGTTGTATTTAATTTATTAATTTATATTTTATATATAATTTATATATTTTCATTATTATTGTTATTATTATTAATGTTTATTATACAGATTCCAAATGTGAAACGCACTCTCCACATAGTTATCAAGATTACTTCACCGGTATGTCTGGCTTGTCAAATCTCGGGGACGTGGCAATCCCTGTGTAAGCACTCTCTCTTACACACTCACACACATGTGGTGTATGGGCCTGAACATGTATTATATATTAAAACATACTGCAGGGAGATTATGGATGCAATGTGGAGACCCCAAGAATATAAAGTGGCATATTTTGGAGGGGGAATATTCGTTCTTCTAATGGTCATGGTTCCAACTATTACTATGAACATCAATTTTGGAGATGCATTACTCACAAAGACAAATGCCATAGTTTTGCTTCCAGATTCTAAGTTTAGAGACACAACCATAGTTCTCATGCTTATTCACACGGTACATACACACGCACGCACACGTACACACACACACATAGTTAACTAATGTTTTACCTTGTGAAGTTTATCAACTTTGGGATGTATTCAATACCTGTATATACAATGTGGGAGAAGATGGTGGGACATGAGTCACCTAGTTATATAAAGAGAACATTATTTAGGATTCCAGTGTTTGTGGGATTTTGGGTGGCATTAGCATTTCCATTCTTCGGATCGATTAATAGGGTGATTAACTCTATGATGGTAGTATGGAACTTACATATTATACCATGCATGGTTTATAACATAGTGTTTTGGTCAGTTAAAGAGCAGAAATTAACACATCCTTTATCAAGGTTGGGATGGGTGGTAGATTTAAGTGTTAACCTTGGTATTATTTTGTGGAGGATGGTTGTGGATGTGGCTTAGGATCATGGGGCAATATGGATGCATTAGTAAAGTCAAAAGGTCTTAAATTATTTGCACGTTGTTATAATTGCTGATAAACATATACAATGTTACAAATTGGGTTTAGGATTTAGAATTTCACCATAATTAACATTAATTATTAAGAAATTAAATATAAGTTTTTTGAAACATAAAATAAATAATCGATAAATGTGTTAAGAATATTTATATATATGTTTCTCAAATAAATAAAATAAAAGTTAAGATCAATAACAATTCACATTAACCAAACACTGAGACTATTCAAGAACTTGTTTTAACAGTCATACGATATGGAGGTTTTATAATAACTTCTATATTTTAATAAGTAAAACATATTTCTTCAATTAATTCTCTATTTCTGATAATTTTCCAAATGACCCTCAAGTTTAATATATATTTTAAATTTTAATACTTAAAGTGTTACTTTTTCACATTTCTCACATAGAATAAATCTGTAAATTAAATTCTTAAATTAAGTGATATATAGTTAAGAAGTCATTAATATTTAATATGATTTAAAGATTTTAATACATTTATTAATGTGGGAATCCTAAAGTTGATTATGACAATTTAAATAAATCTAATAAATGATTATCTTTAATTATTTCATGTTTTCTCTGATTCACAATCAAATCGTAAAATGCATACATCATAGACACCTAGCAAAGACATATTTCCTACGGTTAGTACTTACTGGCCATATCAGTGTACGTATTCATGCATAGGCACTTCTTGAATATTATTAACTTTGCAAATTATTGACATTACATTTTTATTTGTTATTATACTAATATTTTTCTTAAGCAATTTAAAAAGTTTTCCACTTAAAATTAGTACATCAACTCTTAATGGTATTGCATGGATTATTAAAAAGGTGTAAACTTTCATTAAAATATGTTAAACTTGATATTAATTCCTTTTTAACTTAATTATATGTAGATTTACTCAGAAGTAATAAAAAGTCTTATGCTATTAAAAATTAAATAATTAAATTTATTTATAGTAATTAAAACTATTTAGATAGAAATAATTTTATTACTTAAATTAATTACCATATAATTTATTACCTGGTTAACTTTTATAAAACTTTCTTTCATATCTTCCTTTTCGATCGATCCAATTGTAATCTTCTCCTTTTTCTGTATTAAAACAAATAAGAATAAGTATGTATGTATGTTATACATTTAATAATATCCCATGTTTGATATGAATATTAAAACAGATCGTTATAGTAAATAAATATATACTAAGTATAATTTAGTGACATGGTGTATTTAACATAAGGTAATTTCTATATTTAATAATATTTACAAACTGATGACATGGCATTTTCATTCCGTTTAGATTAAAAGTATAGTGCATATGTTAATTAATGAGAGTTTTACATACTAAGTATTAAACCACATCCACTTTTGATGTATGTGTGTGTGAGATGTACACATACCGACATCTAATTATATTTGATTAAGATTTATAAATATTAGCATTATATTAAATAATTTAGCTAAAAGTATATACCTTTTCCATGGGATGGAATCACATCTTCATTGTAAGATAGCAAATAAGGACCAACAATACTCTTTGGAGGAAGCATTTCATCTTTGGGCCCAATTCTTCCATTTATCACACTTCTCTCAGGTACTATTAAATACAAAATTATATTAATAAAAGGAAAAAAAAAAGAATTAATTTATTATTATTTTTTTAATATATGACTTTACCTAGTTGATAAGAACATGAGTGGTATAAAGACTTATTTAAAAATGACGTTCTTTAATAATAATATTGTAGAGCGCTTGGTTCTCTCATTTAATTTATAAAATTCAAAACCATGAAAAAGAAAAGTGTTAAGGTATGTTTTATATGGTGGATTTACTCATAAAAGTTTTCAAGATTCTTCTTTCTGAGGCACGTATCCAAGTAGTTTCACTAGCTTATCCATGGTATTATATCAAATATAAATCAAAAGTGATTGGATGGATACAAGTAATGTTTGGTTGAGCATAGCCTTTTGAAGAGAGTCGTCTATTGTCTACCGCTAAGATATGTGCATTCTTCATTATCCTTAAACTGATTGATTTCCCAATGAAGCCCAATTTCTATATCATAGAATTTTATATCTTATATCATATTTCTTATATCATAGAATTCGAGAGGTTTATAACATATTCATTGGTCAAAAATCCAATATTTACGAATCACCTCTTTTGCAACACTACAATGTTTATTAAGCAAATTCAACAGCGGTGTCAAGTTGTGAAACTACATGCATGACCAAATCCTACAGTTTACCCATCTCTTAAGCTTTTGAAAGAGACAGTCAACCTGAATGATATATCATGTCAAAATTTACCATGACAAGGAATGAATCTTCTTGTTTTATTTCATTTCTATCCTCAGGCCTTTGTCGATGAAGCAGAACACCATTGACATCCAACAACACAATATGCCATGGGTAACAAGGGGTAGCGTTGCCTCTTGAATGCTTTGCAACTCACTTGTTTGTCCCTTTCACATTTATCTGTTGATGCTATATTGTTGCCTATCCCTTTATCATTTAATTGTACATCATCCTTACAAGATTCAGATATTGCAGGTGCTGAAGAAAGATTTAGAATTGAAGGCAATAGAAATGTGATGAAAAAACTGAAGTGGTCCCCATGGTAACGATGTTTTGAGCTGCATTATTATCCATTTCCTGCATGAACTCTGTCATTCTGACATGTGGCACAAGAAATTTTCCAAACCCCTCTCTTACCTCATGCAATGCTGAAAATCCATGTTCTCAATTGTTTCATTACATCTGCAAAATGATAATTAGCTGACCTTATAATTATCAAGGTATATTATTTACCTTGTTAATGTGTGACCCATGTTTGAACTAAAAGCTTCATTAATCCTTGAGAATTTATTTTCTGTACAAATATAAAGAAATATACAAAAATGCCTTATGTTACACTCATTTACAACTATTATCACTCTAACAATTCATTAACAATTCTTCTTCGCTATTACCTTCTGAGTGAGGCGAAGAAGGTCTAGCCGCTTGTGAGATCATTGAAGATCTTCTGTATCTTCTGTTGATGTTTCCATGGGTAATGGAGTGTGAATGTTCTGTACTCCTCGAGATAACTTCCGGTCTAATATCTGATTGAAGTTCTTCTCAGACTCCGACATTGAACCAGATTCTCTTCAGAGCTATCGCACTTCTCGGGAGGGAACTTTCTAAATACTCCTTATGGTTTGTTGGGGTAGTCAGTTGAGAACCTCTCTATCCACTTGTTCAGGTCCTCAACCATGGTCTTATCCTTTTCAACGGCAAACACACATGTATCCCGAAGGTAACACTCCTTCAAGACGGACCCCCTAGTGCAGTAGTCAAAAACCCATGCATCACTGTGAGGACCCCTGATCAAGTTGACGATGCTCCGTGCGCTTGACTTGTAATGTTTGGATACCGAATACGTCCTCTCAGCTATCGGTGTATCGGATGGAGGTTCAGGCCGTTGGAGTGCAAACAGATGCCTGGCCAGTCATTTGGAAGTTTGAAATTGTTTGGCGCATTCCTAACAACCAAGTGAACAACGTATCAATGCACTTGGATCAGCATCGTTCATATAAAATCCTGTCCAACGATGTCTTATTCTTCTTGGCGAAGGACGAAGGCAAAAGTATCGGTGACATGAGCAAGAATCAAGAAATAAATACCTGAAAAGTAGGTATCAGCAAAGCGTCAAAAATTCAATAATAAATACCTTTTATGTACATGCTTGCACGGCTAAGTTTCTCCACCAAATCCTCTATGCCTATCTGTCGAAGGATTTTTTGACACCCGCATCCATCACGAACAATTGAAACGGTTTTCCTACAAGCAGTGATGTTACCCCATAAAGTCTCGAATTAACAACAAACATCTGTAGGGCTTGTCGTGATTCGTAGCATCCTCCTTTATAAGGTTCAACTTCGGTTCTCCGCTGCTGAAGGACTGCCATAAGAGAAGGCGTCATCAATGTTCTCCTTTTGGCGTTGGCGTGCAATAGATTCTTGCCTAGATCTTCGATTGGTTCACCCATTCGACAAGCATATCATGTTTGTCACATGCAAATATTTGCTGACCTTTGTATGTTGAAGCCGAGGTCCAACCCAGTTTGTGGCAGTGTATTCCCAACCACTCCTTGAAGTGCCTGACCGTCTTCAACTCCATTGCCTTGAGATGAAAAGGAGAGGTGGGCTGCTGTTATTAATTGTAATTTGCCATCAATCACCAAATCAGCCAAGACTTCCATCCATCGTTGTTCCATTTAAAGGCTTCAACCATGTGAGCTTGAAATCGTTGTCTACATCCTTTGTAGATTGAACAGACTTAGCCTTCCGTTTACTGGGTTTCTTTGCAGACTTCTCAAGGGCTCCCTTCACTTCTCTTCTTCTTCAGTGTTCCTTTTGCAAAGGATTCCATAATCCCCAACCATTTGGCAAAGACCTTTATCCTTGGGACAAGAAATCAACATCATCAAAAAGGATGTTTCCTTCCCGCCCACCTGGGCAAAATAACTGTTGCAATTTCTTCACTCTCTTAAAAAAAGACAGATTAATATACGGCAAGATAAATCCCGCCAAGACAATTTACTTACCCGGTATTCTGCACTTTGTTCTCTCCTGCAGTAGCTCTTTGTGGTCGCCCAAGATTCCACATGGATCGCGTGTGTTTGAACTTCTCCCATATTTTGCTGTTGTAGTGGTTGGTGTCAGCAGCATCCCATTCGCCGATAACTTATGGTACTGCTTCGTTATGAGATTCGGCTTAGCTAAAAACCGATCTTTTTGTCAGCTTCTCACGAGTATGCTCGAAAGTTTTGTTGCCATCGTTCTTTATTGTGTTCATCGAGAAGTCGTTGGGCTGCTGCTATGTGTGTTGGCTGCTAATAATGTAATACCTAATTGATTTTTTATTCTCCGTCTGAATCTTCATGATTTGTTCTGGTGTTGTCACCCACACTATCTCAGTGCCTTTCTTTCTTTCATAGTATGGGCACAAACAGCATTATGTGGAACAGTATAAGAATTGTCGTCCTTCATTTTCTCCATGAGCTCAGCTACACGTTCCTGGTTGAGTGGCCTGTAATTGAAGTTGGGTTAATGATGCAATACTTAACCTTACACTCGTAAATCCTATCATTCAACATCATTTCCTTGTGGCTTATTACAGCATGGGATGCCACAGGTGCAGTTGACAAAACGACATATGATTTTCTTCTGTGGTCAGAAACAACATGTGTGAGCCCCGACTGCAATTGTTCTAATGTTATTGGCACACTCTTCCAGCTCCCGAAGATTCCTAAACAAATTGAACGTGATCTGTAAAGAACCTGGGACCGAGCCATCCTCTTAATCTCCCTAATGATGTTGCTGTGTTCTTCTTCAATAAGAAGAGGGACGATTGCTCCACTTTGTGGATGTTCTGTATTATGAAGCAATATCTACTAAGAATACACCTACTCAATGAGTATAAAGATCTTTGAAGTAAACATCTAATTGGATTCCCTCCATAGATGGGCTTTCGTTTAGTTAAAGAAGAACTCTACGGTCGACATCATTAATGAATACGTGAACGTTATTATCCACAAGCCGACAGAACCACCCGAGGTTCTTGTCGTATCTGGCGACCTCTGGATCCGAAAATGTGACATTGGATGGAATAAGGCATATATTTCAAGCATCGTCCATTCTTGGTTCGCAGCCTGCCCTCGGGTGCTTGACTAGTGAATCTAGTTTCCATTGTTTTGCTTGTCCACGCAATGTGACAAAGGTTAGTTTAACAACAATCATGGTTGATCCAATGCGCTTCCCGTTTATTTTGAAATATGGCCAAGTTGATTCCAAAATCCCCCTGCCCATCTCATTTCCTCCTCTTGTCTTCAATGTCACCTCAATTTCACATCTGAATATAAAAATGATTAGTTCTTCAAGTACATATTCGAGTATAATAGATTTTGTTTTAATTCTTACCCAAAATTTGACGATGACTCCATACTAATGACTGAATCTCCTTGTTTAATCAAACCATCTTTTTGCACAATAATACACTATGAATACAATTCATATAAAAATGCACACACACTTGTATAAACCCGAATATATAAAATTAATACACTGATAAATTCACATACACCCTTCTTTGTCTTAGAGAGAAGTGAACGGGATTAAGTGTTCAAAGCTCACGTTTGTGATAGTGTAAAAAATTGGTATCATTTGGTTTTAGAACCACCACAAATGTGAACTTTGAACAGTTTTACATGGTTTACTGGTTTTTACTCAAAATATTATGATAAAATTATAAAAATAAATAAAATGAAATAAAGAACTTATATATATTAATACACATGTACATTCACATGGAAGGGGTGGCGGGATTCCATGCCCGATGAGCAGGATTAATCCTCCCACCACCTTCACGCCTTCTTGAATGGTCAGCTGGATTAATCCCGCGCATTAGGCATGGATTGGTCAGCGGGATTAATCCTGCCACCCTTTATGTCTCAATGAGTGTGGGGCGGGATTAATCCGCCCACCAAAGGTCGGCAAGATTAATCCCGCAGTGTTGTGGGTGGGATTTATCCCGCCCACCATGCATAAAAGGGGCATGGGTGGCGGATTTTAGGCAGGTCATGGGCGGCAGCCTTTAGGTAAGTCATGGGTGGCGGGATTAATCCTGCCACCCTTTAGGCAAGTCATGGGGGGCGGGATTAATCCTGCCGCCCATGACCTGCCTAAAGGGTGGCGTGATAAAATCTGCCACCTATGCCTTGCCTAAAGGGTGGCAGGATTAATCCCGCCGCCCCTTTGGTTAATCCTGCGCACCAGGGTGATGCACACACACATATATATGTATATGTATATATAGGAGTGTGCGAGATTATACAGATACACACACATATATATATGTCTATGCATATACAAGAGTGTGCAAGAGATAGATAAAAAAAAATTAAATTATATGGATACACACTCATATACATGTATATATGAGTATATATATGTATATGTATATGTATATCATGTGTGTGTGTGTGTATGTATATCGTGTGTGTGCGTGTGTGAGCTAAACAAACAAAATTATATAGATAAACACACACAAATACACACACACACACACACACACACACACACACACACATATATATATATATATATATATGTATATGTATATGTATATGTGTATGTATATACAGGAGTGTGTGTGTGTATGCGAGAGATAGATAAATAAATTCTATTATATAGATACACACACATATAAATGTATATGTAAATACATATACATTATCTATCACACGCAGATATATATGTATATGTATACACAGGAGTGTGCGTGAGAGAGAGAAAGATTTCACCTGTGTGAATGCACCTTCAAACCCTACTGCACTGCCACACCTTTTTGCACAGCCACACCTTGTGAGAGAGAGATTTTGCACTGCCGCTCTCACATTCCACCGCCGCCGTGTTTCTCCATCCGCCGCCTTGAAACCCTAAGAATATACCTAAGCCCTAAAAGGAATAAAATATATATTAACCCTAAACGAATATTCCTTCTAAAAATATACCTAGCCCTAAAAGAAATATTGACCCTAAATGAATATTCCTTCTAAGAATATACCTAAACCCTAAAAGAAATAAAATATGAATATTCTTTTATTATATTATCATAATTTTAAATTTGTGTGCGTGTGTGAGTGTATCAAATACACCCCAAAAATATAAATCATGTAGGGGTTTAACATATGTGTGTCTATGAGAGTGTTAAATTTTCATGTGCAGCAATAGATACATACACACATATAATATACACATAGACATATGTACATAATACATAATATTGTCACGTCAGTACATATTATGGATCATGCATGGTGTGTATGTATGAGAGAAGAGAGAGAGTGTGTTAAGAAATTAATTTTGCACACATTACATACATTAGTACACATATATACATACACACGTGTATACACATAGACATACATACATATTATATGTGTAAATTCAATGTGTTACATACGCACAAACTGAGTACATATGAATCATACATGCGTTGAACATGATGTTTTCGATAAAGAAGTAACATATTTCCCCAGTTTGGTTTAGGGTTTAAACCTAATGCAAGTATTTTTATTATTAAATTTTAATATCTGTATAAAAAATCCATTATTCATATGAAAATACACAAGACAACACACATAAAGAATTGTTGATAATCAAGTAAATAAATATAAAATCACAAATCATTCTACTTATTTGTTAATTATTTTAAAAACTTCATTTTTAAAAATGCAAATTATAATTTGTTCATACTTTAAAATTGTATGTATATATTTGAATTTTACCCAATTTTAACTTAAAATGACATAATATTATTAAAACACATTCTAAAGCAATCATAGCACATAATATATATATTAATATAAAATCTTTATACTAATATAAATTAAATCCATGCACATTTTTCTAATTATTTAATATAAATTTACTCTAAACACTAAACATATATAAGTCCCAGTGTAGAGTGTGTGTAACTATAAATGTTTGGTTTGGGATTTAAATTCTAAATCGTAAATACAAAGCTAGATGCTTTATTTATATTGTAATCTATTCATCGGCTTGTGTATGTGTTGTGTCTCTGTAAGTGCTTCTAATGCGTGTGCACGTGTATATCTAAATTTTTTATTGTGTTTATATATGTGTGCAAAAGAAACATTTAATTAAAGTATTAATATACACACTATGAACATATTTTAAATTATACATAATAATATATCATTTTATCTAATATATAGTTTTAATAATATATATTAATTTAATATTGATAATAAGATTTAAACATTGAAATATTCTTGAAATAATAAGAAATTAATTGAGAAAATCCCATTAATATAAACAAATGTAGAATAATTATTGAAATAATTAAGAATATATACTAATTTAATTATGATAATCAGGTTTAATATTGGAATATTCTTGGAATGATAAGAAAATAATAAAGAATATACTATTAATATAAAGAAATGTAAATTACTTACTCGAATAATTAAGAAAATAATATTAATAAACACACTATGAATATATTTTAAATGATATATAATAATATATCATTTATTTATTGTATAAGTATATATATTTATAATATATATTTAATAATATATATTGGAATATTAAGAATGTAGAATAATTACTAAAATTTCATAATATTAAACAGCTTGAATCACTTGCTAATGTTAAATACATTAAATGCAATTTATAAAAATCATTAGAATTAGAGAGATATATGTCAAAGTGTTGATTATTTGTATCAACTCATCTTAAATTTTATTTTATTTTCTTTTCAAAAATTTAAAATTCTGACATAAGTATTGTTAGTTTAATATGTAAATTTTGAAAATGCATTTAATTTCCCACTCAAATTCAGATCTGGTTCTTTTTCCGGTAAAGGTTTCTTCATTTCTGTAATTTTCTCTCTTTAGATCTTTTTTTTCCTTGATAGTGATCATCTCAGGAGCAACATTAAATTAGGTGTTATTGTTTATAAAAAAGCATGGCGCCATCAGTGCTATTTACAAGTAAGTATTATAAACAAATTTAAAAATACTTATAAAGATTCATTCTCTTACATTCTCTTTTAAAATTAGAATTTAGGGGTTTAGGAATCCATTAGAATTACATTATAATCCGTTAGGAATTTATCCAGTTTACACATCCTTTTTATTTAAAATTCTCGGTTAGCCGAGATCTTAAAGAGTTGTCGATGGGGTGGTGGGATTATTCGGCCATTTTTTTTCGCATTTTACAAAAGGTGGCGGGATTAATCCGCCCACAACTCTTTAAAACAGAGAAGCCATAGCGGGATTAATCCAGCCAATGCTTCTCCGCATCTTAAAAAGGGCAGCGGAATTAATCTTGTCAACAATTCTCTAAAACGATGAAGAGCTGGCAAAATTTATTGTAAAGAGTTGTGGGCGGGATTAATCCCGCTCACCATTCCAGGAGGCAGGGAAGGGGTGGTGGGTTTAATCCAGCCACCACTTCCCTGTTTTAGATAATTGTGGACGGGATTTATCTCACTAACCAGTTTAGGAGGCAGGGAAGCATTGACGGGATTAATCCCGTCACCCATTCGAGATCTCTCTAAAATCTTGGCTAACTAAAAATTTTAATTAAAGAAGATATGTGAACGGGATAAATCCTTAATGGATTCTAGTGTAATCCTAATGGATCCTAAACTCCTAAAGTAGTTTCACCAAATGGCACATCATAACAAGCCATTATGTAATCACGCCCACCATTTCGGAGGTGAATTAACCTCACCAATGCTTCTCTATCTCATAAATGGTTGGGATTAATCCGGCCACCTCTTCCACGTTAGAGAGAGTTGTGGGCGAGATTAATCCCGCCACCTCTTCCCCGTCGATGAGAGTTGTGGGCGGGATTAATCCTGCGACTCTTCCTCATCAGAGGGAATCGGCGGTGGGATTAATCCCGCCGACTCTTCCTCGTCGGAAGGAGTTGTGGGCGGGATTAATCCCGCCCATCATTCTATTAGACAGAGAAGGGGTGGGATTAATCCTGCCACCAGTTGTATTAGTCAAGCATGATAATCTATACTTATACATAATTATATATTATTGCACACGCATATATATTAAGCACCCTCGATTCAGTTTTTTTGGAAATATTGCATAAACAGATATCATAAATGACACAATTATTTATGTGCAGAATAATATATTTAATACTAGAGATAAAGTATGTTTTCTTTAGAACAACGAGATAGTTGGCATTGGAACTGTGGAAGTTCGAGATGATAATGCATCATGTCACAATATTGCCCAAGGATCTTGTGTGTACGTATGGCTGAACACCATTTGCAAGCATGTTGAGATTCTTGGAATGGAATTTGAAGAGGGTTCTCTTATATTGTGGAATGTGGATGAAGTCAAGGCTAACACAGAGAATGCAGAGTCATAAACAAATAGTAGTACAAGTTCACTAGATGATGGCTTGCCTACTGTGATGGATGAGGTGATTCTTTTTCTTCATGAGATTAAAGTTAGAAGAGGCATCATCACAGCTATAAATCCAATGGAAGCCGTATCAGAAGAGAAACTAGGGGCCTACTTCGTGGGTGTAATTGTCACAGAGGTTTCACCTAATGGCACATTGTATCCTGGATCCCTCATGAGGTGGCGAACATCTGAATTAAGACGGCGAGATGGTTCAACATATTCAGGGTTGGATTTCAATAATAACAACCCGGAAGGACAACCCATATTTAAAGAGGTTCCTTGCATTGGTCCTATAGTAAGAAAAAGGTGATTCATGGGTTACAGATCTGCCCCTACAAGTTCTAACAAGAGGGTCAAGATGGATCTTACATCTTTGGCAAGCGTTGTTAGCATTTCCATGATTGACTACTGCAAGAAGAAGTGTTGTCAGATGGCAAACTGGAATGAAATTACCCAATGTAGACATGCCTTTCATATGCTCACCCAAAAGCAAAGGCATGAGTTTGTATATGTTGCACTAATTGGGTGTATTGATGGAATGACCTTGGACACAGGTTATCAAAGTACATCCATAGTATTTAATAAGGTGGCCATTTGCTTCAAAGTTTGGTACACTATATACGGGATCCCAAAGACCACTTTCTACCACTGGAGGGATGAGTGGCTAGATGGAGCGCGCACCTTAGTACATAGGAACACTTGCCTGGCCAAAACCCGCTCTCACATTATGGTAGCCATAGAGATATTCAAAGCTTTTATGGAAGCAAATGCAGACAAGATGCCTCACAAATGCAGGGGTTATGGAAAATCTCAAGGTTTTGCCTTCAATCTACACTCAATTGAAGCTGTGTGAACATGTGAACAAGTGCCTCAATTTGATGGGCTCCAAATAATCTGCACTGGTACCTTCAACAACATATGGAATACTCATTTTAAGGATGTGGAAATTGTAAAACACTCTAGCTTTTCTAAGTGTGACACTTGTACATCATTAAAGGTTGCAGAGGCTTGTGCAAAAACCTTGGTGGAGATCACTACCATTCACAAGAAGATGAAGGCCCACATGATTACACAATAAACTTGCCAGTCTCAATACTGTCATGACCCGATACAGAATACAGGATATGACCTACAGGATACGAGATATAGGATATGCCTATAAGATATACCTACAAGATATACCAACAGGATATGCCTACATGATATGTTTATAGGATATACCTACAAGATAAGGGTCATTATTTTTAGCTCGTGCCTAAATTAGCTCTTGGAGTATTATTTTTAGCTTATGCCTAGATTAGCTCTTGGAGTTGTGAGTATAAAAGCTTCGACTTAATTGTTGTACAATCAGTTACTATCAGCACCAGTCATTTTACGATCATTCTTGTTTTGTTCTTGAGTCAAGCCTTCTTGTTCTTATCCTGCTCTTGGGTCGTGGCTTAACAATTTGATAGCAACTTTGCATGAACATTCTATGGGATGAGACTACATTGATTGAACATTTCCGTTTTGGGTTGAGGGATGACGTGAAGGACCTTCTCTTTACGTTACTAGATGCCCAAACCTTAGCAAAGATCATGTAACAGGCTGTTTGCTATGACAACTGTTTGTTCGAACGTCGTCAAGAAAAATCCCGTCAACAGTTCCTGCAAGCCAATCATGTAGCTGTAGCACATGTTCCTACAACATCTTCTGAAGTAGTTACTATGGAGGTTGACAAATACAAGTGTGGCCCACTTTCAGCTGCTAAGAAGTAGCATCGTCGTGGTGAGAACTTATGCTTGTATTGTGGTGAAACAGGACACAAGGTGGCAAAATGTCCTGTTAAAGCTAGGAAATTTAAGACACATGAAGTTGAAGCTGAAGTTCAGTCGGAAAACTTTAATGTTCACTTCATCTAGGAGCTGCAAAGTTGGACGTAGGCGCATGCTTCATTGGTGCTGCTCACATCATTCCATCACTCAAGTTTTCTGTACACATTCACTTTAATAATCGAGAGTTCAAGGAGTTTGCCTTATTAGACACTGATGCAAATGCATGCTTCATGGATGACACTTTTGCAGCTCAGTATGGCATTCTGGTGGTAAAGTTGAAGCGTGCAGTTCTTGTAGAGGTTGCAGATGGTTGTCTGATTGCTTTTGGCGTAATTACTCATGCTACCACACCTCTCTCTTGCAAACCATGGCGCATTCAATTGTTCAATTTCCTTCAACTTGATCAAGACTTGGATGACTCCCATTGTTTTGGGCATGTCATAGTTTGTGGTTGCAAATCCTCAGATCGACTGGAGGTCTAGGACGCTCACGTTTTCCTCTCTAGCAACTAGGATCAATCATGTACCTTCCTGCGTGCAGGATATGACCTTTAGTGTCTGAGGCAGTACAAGTTACAGGATTGACTGTGCTTGCTCCTGTATCAGTGTCGAAGGTTCCTCCTCAACAGGATCCACCTCCTGTTAGTTCGTTAGCACATTCGCAGGCTCTCCTCACTTTTGTGAATTCACAGACTTCTATATAGGGTTCTTCCAATCTTGTACACTCATCAACATCAGCACAGGTTTTCCCCAATCTTGCCTCTTTTTATTATTCTGCTTCTGTTCCATCCCCCAAGATCCTTACTCTTTTTCATTCACAGCTCCCTCCTTCTCCTCTCCGCATTCTTACCACTACTATGCATGAACTTGCCACTGATCCTTCTCCTTTTCATCTTTTTGCTTTTTAAGTAACTCCTACGTCCTTTCTACCTCTCCTGTATTTGACTCTCCTATTTTTTAATCTCCTTCTCCTTCTCTTACTTCTTCCCTGCCATCTAAGTATCACTCCTTTTAGGACATTTTTAATAAGCACAAGGCTACAGTTCTTCCTATTTACAAGTCCTACGACTATCTTATTGATCTTGTGGAAGGAAAGACTCCACTGTTCGGACCGATTTATGCACTGTCACCTACAAAATTGGAGGTTCTTCACCAGTACATCAAGGAAAACTTGGAATCCGGCTTCATTCATTACTCAAAATCCCCTGCAGGAGCACCTATCTTCTTTGTCAAGAAGAAAAATGGGAGTTTGCATTTGTGGACTACAGGGGTTTGAATTAAGTCACCATCCGGAACAGGTACTCGTTGCCATTGATCCCGGAACTTCTCGATCGGCTACAAGGAGCAAAAGTGTTCACGAAGATCGACTTATAAGGCGTCTACAATCTTGTATGTATTCTCCTAGGCGATGAGTGGAAAATTGCCTTTCATACAAGGTATGGACACTTCGAGTACATGGTGATGCCTTTCAGACTTACAAATGCCCAAGCCGTGTTCCAACATATGGTGAACGACATCTTTCGCGACTTCTTGGATCAATTTGTGGTTATCTACCTTGATGACATCCTGATTTTCTCCAAGGACCAGGCAGGACATGACAAGCATGTACGACTAGTTCTACAGAAGCTTCGCTGTCATAGTTCTAACCTGGTGAGTTGACTACCTGGGTAAAGATTGTGGGATATGTGGGATATGTAGGCAAAAAGACTCAAGCGTAACTGAGTCATCATGACCAGGGGCCCTCTCATAAACACCAATTGGCCCTTTGCCTAGTTGGCATAAGGGGAGAGGGAAAGGTTCTGACATTTGGTATCAGAGCGGTCCCAGGTTCGATTTTCATCAGGGGATAAACTTTGAATAAAGCTCACGCCACTAAGGTTGGCGCACTTGTCCTCGATCACATGTGTACAGCCAAGCGGCTCTGTGATTGCCTCTGGCCCGATTGACATGTGATTGCCTCTGGCCCGATTGACATGTGATTGCGGGCTGGGTTGCTAGTCACCCGATTGACATGTGATTGCGGGCTGGGTTGCGAGTCACCGATTGATGTATTGCGGGCTGGGTTGCGAGTCAAGTGTAAGTAGAGCTAAGCGTGAGTAGAAACGCCTTTGGCTGCACCTTCTAGAGGAAGGGTATGAGTAGAAATGCCTCTGCTCCACCTTCTGGAGGAAGGCATAGTAGCAACCCCTTGAAGTCTGTGGATGAGGGCATCCACTTTCTCAAATGAGTGGAGAGTGGGTAAAGATTGTGATATATGTGGGATATGTGGGCAAAAAGACTCAAGCGTAACTGAGTCATCATGACCAGGGGCCCTCTCATAAACACCAATTGGCCCTTTGCCTAGTTGGCATAAGGGGAGAGGGAAAGGTTGTGACATTCGTGAGCATGGCCTGTATGCAAAAAGTTGGAGAAGTGTTTTTTTGACAGGGATAATGTGGAGTTCTTAGGCTACATCATCTCTCCTACCGGCGTCCAATGGACATGCACAAAGTGAAGACTGTTGTGGAGTGGGAGAGGCCTAAGTTTGTACAAGACGTACAATGTTTCCTTGGCTTCGCAAATTTCTATAGGCGATTCATACATGACTTCTTCAAGCGTGTTTCCACTCACGAAACTCACTAAGCACACAAGGGATTTTTCTTGGTTCAACAAGGCAGAACATGCATTCACAACACTCAAGGACGCCTTCACGACAGCTTCAATTTTAACACATCATGATCCTTCTCATCCCTTCTTTGTTGAAGCAGATGCTTCGAACTTTGCAGTAAGTTCTATCCTATCATAAGTTGGAGAAGACAAGTTACTCCATGCTATAGCCTTTCACTCTCGTAAGTTCCTTTCGACGGAGATTAATTATGAGATTCATGATAGGGAACTCAAGGCCATTGTGGATTCGTTTGAGGAGTGGTAGCACTTCCTAGAAGGTGCTGCACATCCTATACAAGTTCTTACGGATCACAAGAACCTGAAGTTTTTTTTAAACAATTTGAGTTCTCAGTCGGCGACATGCTAGGTGGGTAGAATTCTTATCACGTTTTGATTTTGTCATTGTTTATAAGCCTGGTTTTCGGAATGGCAAAGCAGATGCATTGTCTAGGCACTCTTATCTTACACCGACCCCGGGCGATCCTGCATATGACTATCAAAAGCAAGTGTTGTTGAGTCCTGATCGATTTCAGTTTGCGGCACTACATGTTCATCAGGCTCCAGAAAATTCAACACTTTACAGGGCATCCGTTTGCAATTGGCTACAAACGACTTGGCAAAGAATGTGTTCTCACACATTAGTCCTGACATCGCAAGCTCCTCTTCCTCTAGTTCCCATATAGACTACAAGTTGTTTGCCATATAGGACGGATTCCTGTACCTAGAAGGTCTCATGTACATTTTTGTTGGTGTTTACAAAATTCATTGGTACAGGATTGTCATGATACCCCGGCTATAGGACATTTTGGTGTAGCCAAGACAGTTGAGTTGGTGACTCGCAACTATTGGTGGCCTGGGTTGAGAGGTTTTGTAGAAAAGTTTGTACGGAGTTGTGACACCTACAACAGGTCGAAGATGCATCGTTACACGCCCTTTGGTCTTCTCCGTCCTCTTCATGTTCCCATTACTCCTTGGAGATCCATTTCTATGAATTTCCTCATAGATCTTCCTCCTTCTTGTGGATTTGATGCAGTTTTTGTGGTGATTGACCGTTTTACCAAACAAGCTCATTTCCTACCCTGTAACAAGACGGCTACAGGCCAGCCAACTGCTGAGTTGGTGATCCGCAAAGTGTTCCGACATCATGGTCTTCCTAAGAGCATTGTTTCTGATCAGGACCCACAATTCATGTTCAGATTTTGGCGAAAGCTTCTCCAGAGTCTACAAGTTAAAGCGGATTTTTCTTCAGGATATCATTTGCAAACTGATGGTCAGTCAGAACGCACGATTCAAACCTTGGAGCAGTATCTTCACTGTTTCATCAGTCACCAACAGGCCAACTGGTTGGACTTCTTCCTATGGCGGAGTTTGCTTACACAACTCCGTTCATGCATTTACATGCCAGACACCATTCTTCGCTCTTACAGGCTACCATCCACATTTTAACTTTGCTCCTCATGCTTCTCTTTCTTCTGCTCTTGCAGTACAGAATTGTCTCCAGCATCTTCGTCAGGTACAGGATGATTTCAGAGTTTATCTTCAGCAGGCACAGGAGTGATACAAGCATCACGCTAATGCTCATTGTCAGCTGGCACATGCATACAGATTTGTGATCTCATGTGGCTTCTTCGTCAGCATATCCGCACCAACAAGCCTTCTTCTAAGTTAGATTTTCAACGATTGGGCCCTTACAGGATTGCGGCTGAGGTCAATCCTGTAGCTTTCCGACTAGAGCTACCATTTATTGTGAAACTTCATCATGTGTTTCACACCTCTTTATTGGAACCGTATCATCCTTCTTCTCTTCCTGATTGTGCTTCTTCTCCTCCCCCTCCTATGGTCATTGACGATGAACCTGAGTACGAAGTTGTAGCCATCCTTGATTCTCGTCTTCATCGCCGCCAACTTCAATACTTGATGGATTAGAAAGGTTATTTGCCTACCGATCACACTTGAGAACCTGCATCCAATTTACTTTATTTCTTCTAAGGTTGCTGTTTTTCATTAATGTTATCCTGCTAAACTAGGTCCCAAGACTCGTGGAACTTGTCCTTAGGGAGGAGGTGTTGTCACGACCCGATACAAAATATAGGATACAACCTACAGGATACAGGATACATGATACAGGATATGCCTATAAGATATACCTACATGATATACCAACAGGATATGCCTATAGGATATGCTTACAGGATATACCTACAAGATAAGGGTCATTATTTTTAGCTCATACCTAGATTAGCTCTTGGAGTATTATTTTTAGCTTATGCCTAGATTAGCTCTTGGAGTTGTAAGTGTAAAAGCTCCGACCTAATTGTTGTACAATTAATTACTATCAACACCAGTCATTTTACGATCATTCTTGTCTTGTTCCTTGTTCTTGTCTTGTTGCCTTGTTCTTGAGTCAAGCTTTCTTGTTCTTATCCTGCTCTTGGGTCGTGGCTTGACAAATACTATGCACACCGTATGCTTTCTGTGTCACGCCCATTAGAATACATGTGCTTGATCCATGACAAGATGGATCATTCAAAGACCAGCATTCCAAAGCTCGTTGCAACACCAAAGTGCCTTGGAAATGTCATGAAACTTCCGATTTCATTAACAGTGTGCTAACACATGGACACGGTTGTGAATCATATGGACACTTTTCACTTCCACATTGGTCTAGACTCAATTTCACTATTGGGTCGTTGGCCATGTGTTTCAAAACCTTGAAGCCCACTCAGACAAGTCCTATCAATCTCAAAGTGAAGAAACAACACCTTCAACCTTTACATAATGCTCTCATGAACACGTCTGCACTTGAGGCTACTTGGGAATATAGAGGCATTGTCAGCAACCTGCACAAAAAACAGATGGCCCTGTTGAGAGTTCAGTTCAGTGGAGGGATTAGCTCAAATAGTGTACATGTGTCCTCAACATCAAATAAGCTTCCTCGTCATTTGCTTTTACAGATGGATAATTGTGCAGGCGAGAACAAAAATAGGTAAATCATTTTATTAAGGGTTTCTCAAGCTCATACTTACTTTTATTTTCTAGATATGTGCTAGCATACTTGTCAATGCTTGTTGCCAAAGGTGTGTTTGAGACAATCACGCTCAGTTTCCTTATGGTTGGTCACACTCATGAAGATATTGATGTGTTCTTCAGCAAGGTCTCCAACTCTACAAAAAGGACAATGATTGATCTTTTTGAAAATTGCATCTCCAAAAAAAGTTGTGCTTTGCTTGTGACTGAGGTGCCAGACTTCAAAAAATTTTCAAGGAGTATATAAAAGAAGGAGCATTCTTTAGTCACCTTGTGCCGCTACAATTCTTTTTCTCCATACGAGATGGTATACCTATTATGCAGTACAAGTTACGGCCATCAGAGCAGGAGTGGTTACCGAAAGAGGGCTTAATGCTCTTCAAAAGTGGATAGAATGGAAAGCCACTTCTCCCAGAAGGACAACCAACCCTATTCCATTGAGTGCCCAGCTCAAGGAACAAAGGTTATTATTGATGGCATCAAAAATATGTGGCATGGGTTCAAAAATCGATGCCAAAGAATTTGATAAGGCAACTGGTTACTCAGAACTATATAAGCATGTGGTCGACTATTGGAGATTGTTGTTCGAGAGTTGGAAGGGCCTACTGTCACAAGTACAGAATTGCAACACTTTTTGGTAAAACAAGGTGGCGAGAGGAGATTGAAATGAATCACTGAGCACAAACATAGAAGCCAGTAGTGATGTGGAAGTGCAAACCCACACTTTTTGGACAAAGGAACCAAAAACCTAAACATACTTTGATTATTGCAAGGATCTTCAAAAACTAATGATGGTCTCATTACTCCAGATGTGTCATATAATCAATTTGGATGGGTCAAATTATCGACACCTGAAGTAATCACAAAAAATAGTATGTTAAGGTTGCATGGTTCAAACCACAAAAAAGGCGACATGAGAAGGAGAGCGAAAGATATAATGGATGCCTAGAGAAAACATGGTCTCCCAATCAAAAAGACCCAGCATGTTTTATAAATGTTAAATCCATTCGATATGGGTGGATGTCAAGAAGCGTTGATAAAGTCACGATTAACAAAACTGCAGAATATATTTTTCTGAAGCTTAAAGCAATTACAAAATTATAAAATATATATATTTAATATTCATAATTATAATAAACTCTTTAATAATGTACCAAATTGTTTACTTAATATATAAATTTAAAAAGATATGGAAGATTGACTATATAGGATTTTATATTATATATATATTATTACTACAAATTTTAATTAATGTTATATTTAAATATTAATATTTTATAACAACATTAATATTTATATAATGTAACTCTTAATAATTTGTATATTAGGCATACAATCTTAAATATATATATATAATTAATACCTTCTACTTTTATAATGTTATTAATTTTTTTATCCATGAATGTATAATTTATTAAAGGGTCAATAAAAAATAAATATTCTAATGAATATTCTATCTTCAAACATATATTCTAAAGAATATTCTTTTTTTAAACATATATTATTCTAAAGAATATTTCTTTAATATTAGAAAATGCTAATTAAATAACTAAAATTACTAATCATTAAGGAAATGGAACTTACAACGTGCATATATGGATGCATTTATGAAGTTAAAAAGTCTTAAATTGTTTGCACGTTGTTATAATTATTGATAAACATATACAATGTTAGCTTAATTGGGTTTAGGGTTTAGGATTTCACCATAATAATATTGAATATTCGTTAGATGTGCTAAGAATATTCTATATATATTCTCAAATAAAATAAAAATTAAGATCACAACCTAACCTTATATTTGCTAAGACTATTTAAGAATTAGTATAGAAGTTTTGATAATAACTTCTATATTTTAATAAGTAAAACATATTTTTTAATTAATTCTCTATTCTTGATAATTTTCCAAATGACCCGCAAGTTTTTAAATTTTTAATACTTAAAGTGTTACTTTTTCACATTTCTCACATAGAATAAATCTTTAAATTAAATTCTGTAAATTAAGTGATATATATTTAAGAAGTCATTAATATTTAATATGATTTAAAGATTTTAATACATTTATTGATGTGGGATATATATCAAATATGTGGTTATCATTATTTATATAGAGATTGTTAATAAAATTTGTGCTCAAGATTGTTGCATAAAAAACAATTTCATGTGATTACAACATTATAAAATAAAAATTAATATTAAATTTCATGTCCTAATGTTATATAAACAGATTTACAATAATTAAATTATATCTTTTATATGTTGTACTATAGATAAATATAAATGTGATGCTTATAAAGAAAACTCCTTAAAATTATATAAAATAATAAATTTTAAATTTTAAAAATTAATTGTAATGACAAGTATAAACTTATATATTTTGGTATAGATATTTTAATGAAATGAGTATATTTCAATGCAACAATTATTTTAAGAAAAAAAAAAATCATCCTAAAATTGATTATGAAAGCCTAAACAAATCTAATAAATAATTATCTTTAATTATTTCATTTTTTCTCTAGTGTACCACAATCAAATCATAAAATGTATACATCACACACCTAAAGATTTACATGGATCTTAATTGTAGGGTTATTACTTGGGGCACGGCGAAATTCGAGCGCAGGTCAACGAGCTTGACCTAGATTTCCGAATATTCTTGAATATTCTGTTGTTCCGTACGATTTCCGTCTAGATATCCTCGAATATTCTGTACGGAAATTTTTCGTACTGCCAAGTGTACACACAATTGGACCTTCCAAAATTTTCAAGAATATTCTAGAATATTCTAGTGCGGCGGCCGCATACAAAATATGGTAGTATATTTTTGTTGTATTTAAAGAAAATATATGTTAAATTACTTAAAAATATGCTAAACATAAAATTACCATTAAAATTTATATTGAAAATTATAAGTTTGAAATAACAAATATAAAACCGAAGCTGTTTGAAAACAAACCAAACACACTAAATAGATGGTGGAGGATGGAGGTTCCTTGGTAGCATCAATAAAGAACTTAGTTCACGGGGTGCAAGTGTACGACGTTGCAAATGCTTGACAACTCGAGGATCAGCTCCCAGTACACGCTTGTAAACAAAATACATATGTTTGCAAGGCACCCACTGACGACCATTGCAGAACTCCGAGCATGAACAAGATGGTGCGCTACAAATGACAACCCAAGCAGATGTATGGTCGTTGTCACATACTCTGAAGCGAATGCATGTTGGAGGATCAACCACGTCAACTTCTGCGACATATGCTCCCAACGTCAAACATGCTTCAAAACTTACCTGTTGTTTCTTAGACATCCCTAAAGGTGTTCTTGTTGCACGACCACTTGCAGGAACAGGAGGTCCACGAAATTGTGCAGGGGGTGTTGAAAATCCAGTGACTCCAACAGGAACTGAAGGAACATGAGGTGTTGAAAAACCTGGCACTCCTGCATGAGCTGAAGGAAGCCCAGCTAGCATAAAACCTGATCTTGCCAGATCATTGATCTCCATTGCTATCAGCTTCGTGCCCACTTGAACTTTCCAAACCGAGGTAGAAGCTGGCGGAGAAACAATAGTTGGTCTTGGATGTCTGTTGCAAAGCATGTTTGTTGGACAAAAATACATCATTTGTGAGCGAAAGCATTCTTCACCAGTTTCTTTGTCATTGTATCTGATCCTTCCAAAAAAACAAGGAGCAGCCACTCGATTACCACTAGGACTGATCTTTTTGTCACAAGCACTCCACTGACCTCCTGAAGAGGGAAAGCCTGCCAGACATTTCACAGAACTTCTTTCACCACATCTTCTAATCGCCCATTGTCCAGGTGTAACATCTTGTTCTTCAACCAGAACATATTCTTCATGTTCTTCTGCAAGTTGAAAATCCAATCGTCGCTTCCGTCTACACTGTGTTGGAATAACCTGTTCACTATAGAAGATGTCCGGTCGGTGGGATCGTTCAGCCTCTGACCCCATATTTCTTTGCACAGTGCGATGTTCAACATTCGTGGCAGCCACAAAAGCAGTATCCTGCATGCTTGATGGAGCAACATCTTCAACTAAGTCGATGATAACCTTTGCTGTAGGTGTTGTTGAGTTAGCATTTGACATTCTTCTCTCGAACCTTGCTGAGAGCTCCTCTGAAGTCGGCCCGGAACCACTATACCTTCCATCTCTAAAAGCCTTCACAAGAGCACATTGTCGCACTGATTCAGTCAGGTCGTGGATTGTAGCTTGGTACAATGAAATGTATTTTGAATCTCTAGCCCTCCTCCATCTTCCGTGAACAGACTCCGACTGGTTTGTCATGGGCACAACCCTTGCAGCATTCTCCGGCATGCTTTCAAGAACAACATTTGAAATATGATTCTTCTGTCTTTCCCACCATGAAAACCACGTCTGCATAACTCCAACATCCTTCACATTTTCATTCCAAAAGCGGAAAAGATTATTTTCAATTTCTTCACGATCAGTTGTTGATGTGGCTGTTGGCCATGATCTCAAAAGTTGAAGATGTTGTTGTTGATGTTCAAGAGGGACCCACTTCCTTGTCACACGTTGTATGGCTTGTTCATAGTGAAAGATACAGCTCCGTTCACGTCCAGGAATTTCTTGGCCATTAAAGAACACATTCCTAATTGCTTGCCAGATCGCTCCTGCTTCATCGGACATAAACCCAGCGAACTGCACATTGTAGATTCCCTTCTCGGAACAGACATCCAACATAGCACGAAAAAACTTCTCCACAGCTCCAGCCGTTTGTCTCTTCATGTCACCATAAGCAATGGTGGATAATCGGCGCACACTATAAAATAATCAAAGAGTTAAGCAAACAACAAAAAGATAACATCTTACTTTGGGTCGTAAACATGCAATGCCAGAGTGATCCACTTATCAACAACACGGTGTGTGTGATCAAGTAGAACCCAACTCTTCTGCAAAGGGCCAAGAGGAGGTTGGCACATCCTTACATAATCGATTCCAGAACCTGGCCCTGAAACCGTCATCTTAAAAACTAATGCCTGGTCGTCTGAACCACGGAAATTCATCCCAGGATAGTGAATCACGTGGATGAATGGGATAGACAACCTTCGTTTCAGCTCCAATAATCCATCAATATTCTCTGGCATTTCAGCAGCAGTTCTCTTTGCGGACGCTACCCATTGACGAACTCTGCATCAAAGGTATTATCAAAGAATGCTCAGCACAAAGTAAAACTCTAATTGTACCTTCGATTGTTTGATAATGGTTGCAAATGATCCATGAGCTTATCCCAACTTCCAGGCTCAGAATTATCTAATAGAAAACCAAAGATAGCATCTTTACATGCTGCCATTTCGATGACTCTTGGACTAGCTCTGGGAGTTCTTTCTGTTGCATTCTGGACCGCCATATGCATTTCTTCTTTGTTCGATGCAGAAACACCATCACCCACTGGATGTGAATGTTTTCCCTGGTGGATAAACAATCTAGTCTTGGTTATGTCGTCTGGGAAAACGCAAAACGCCACAGCATGACAAACTTCAAGGCACAATGGATTTTCTTTACAGAAAAAACATGTCAATCCTTTTGCCAGTTTGTCGATTGAAGGTGGGGAAACAATACATCCTTTCCATTTAGTGCAGTTCGGAAATCCTGCCTTAGAAGCAGGGCAGTCCGGGTTGATACAGCAAAGGCTCCCAACACATTTGCTCCTGGACACCCTCGCTTGAAAATTCCAGTTGCTGGTCGTTCCTGCTGTCCAGGTATGTCCATCCTCTTTCCGATTCATTCCTTTGTATTTGTATTCGGAAGGAGGGAGCTCAAAAATGACATCCCCATCATACGCAATAGGCAATTCATTTGTATGAATGATCGTGGAACCCTCGATAAGAATTCTTCCCTTTTTGCAGGTATTAGAAGTGAAAAGGTTCTTCAACGTTGAGTATTCAGAGTCAGAAGCAACGACAAGCTTAAACAATGGTCCTTCATCCGGTAACAAAACATATCCTGGATTATCCTTCCCTCCAGCATCTTGGTCCTCGTTTATTTCGATCTGTAAAGCAGATTGCCCATGAAGAAGTTTAAAAAGACGAACACTTTGCCAATCAAAAATGCCAAAGAACGTTCTAATCTGATTAGTAAGAATGATTCCAACACCATCTATCACAGGAACATCGTGATCCAAATTGCCGTAAACAATCCTGGCCATTTTGCAAGCAGTTACCACAAACGTGACAGAAAAACAACAGCATTACTTAATCATCTTTTGGTAAATATCGGATATTACCATTTCAAAAATTCACAATCATGACTCAACGTGGGCGAATATTTAATTCAAGGAAACGTATAGATCTTAGATGCTAATATAGTATAGCACTTCACGTAGAGATAGAGCAATCTTTATTGTCTTTTAAATAAATGTGTGTCTAATCTACATTCATCTGACATATTTATTTATGACTTGTTTATATTCTGTTAATTTATTTATTATAATTATATAGTTATTTGATCCAGTATTTTATCAAATGTAGATGTTGATTAATACTTGCTCCGCTACCAATTGTCAATTATAAATACATATTTTTACACGAATATTTATTTAATTATATAATAATATGTTTTTTTAACATACAAATTTTTACTTAAATATGTGTTTGTATTTGTATCCTTTTATATAGTATGTTATTTATCGTAAGTATTATATATACTGTTGTATGGTTTAATTAAACACAGTTTTATAGTTAAGGGTCAAAGGGTTAAGTGTTAGATTTTAGGGTAAAGGTTCAGGACTACCCATTCTTCTTCTCCATTCTCCATTGTTGAGAGAGGGCACTTTTGTTCTTTTTTTTGCGGCGACAAGAGGCTAGTGTGAGCGTCACGGCGACATGGCTACAGGTAAAATCTTATATATGTGTATAGTAATTTCTGTGAATGTATGTGCAAATTCAGTAGGATTTCTTTGTATTCACAAACGCACGCGCGTGTGCACACACACACACACCTCCGACGCATGAGTTATTGCCGATTTCGGCAAACACACACACACACACACACACATTTCCTGCCAATTCGGGCAGGAAATCCGTGTGTGTGTGTGTGTGTGTGTGTGTGTGTGTGTGTGTGTTTGCGCACACACATAAATAACATTTTACACACGTATGATTATACAACATTAGACTTGTATACATGTGTGTGTGTATATATAAATATATATATTTAAATACATACTTAAAAAGACTTATATATATATATATATATATATATATATATATATATATATGTATGTATGTATGTATGTATAAGTATATGAATTTAAGACTTGTATATATGAGATGATGCTTTTTCGTCTGTATATACATGTGAAGAGATATGAATATACCCATATTCTCTCACACAGACACATCACAAAACACAAACAACATTGCACACACACACACATAATCAACATTACACACATACACAAGGAACATTATATAGTGAGCACACACACAAACAACATTACACGTATAAATATGTGTGTGTGTGCGTGTGTGTCTATATATATTGATAGGTATACATATATAGTAAATGTGTGTCCATAAATTAAAACAACTCACACACACACACTTATCAGTTGTTGTAATTGCAGAATGAGACAAAGGCAGAGTAAGAGACTACGAGATAAATACAAGACTTTGACACTTCAAGAACATATCGTCCAAGAAGCTCTTGCAGATATGGCTCCAAAACCTCGTGGCAAGAAAGGAGGCCGAGGCGCCAAGCAACAACTGCAACACAAAGAGATGATGCCGACGAACAATGAACCTGTGGATAGTTCGCAAGTCATTGATGAACATACTGTGGTGAGTGAATGGATGCCTAGAAATAGGGAGATTGCAGGAAGCTCTGCAGAACACGGTAATGCAGAGGAAGTACCGGATATTGATCTTGGTAGTAAAATGTTCAATAAGAAGAGGAAACTGGATGCTCCTGAGGATGTTGCCGAATCATATGCAATTCCGGAGCGGCTGACACTTGAGGCTCCATCCAAGCTTCTTCGGGATCTTGTTATTCGGTATGACACAGATATTGACACATCGCTACAAGGACGAGACCACTACGTTCCAGTTGAGCTTGGTGAGCCTCCGCGTATCCCGGTTCACAGGTTGCTCCCACACCAACGTTTGAGGAATGTCACTAAGGACGGCGTGAAAGACCTTGTTGGATGGATTAGAGCTGAAGGATTTTACCAGGAGACGTCAGTGTTCACCTTATCTTTCGGACCACAGCTGAGTGCAGACGAACGCCGAAGTTGGAATGAGTCAGAAGCACAGGTCGATAGAGAGTTTGAAGCGGATTTGCATAAGCCAGCATTTTCTGCATGGTATCGATTTCTGAAAGATGCAAAGTTTCTGGTGTGGGATGGGAATCATCGTCGGGTTGCTTTGAACACTTTGCTTGCTGAAGAGCCAGGTTTGAAATGGACTTTGCGTGTACGTGCAACACTCATAGCATCCACAGTGCAAGAGGAGAAGAGACTAATCGCTGCTTGCAATCGGTTGAATGAGTAAGTGACTTGTTTGTTTCATTATTTAAATACTAAATAAATGTTGTTTTGTTTTGCAGAGCAACTGCTCGTGTGGTTCCTACAACAATCATTCACACCTTGCAGTTCTTACGGAATTGTTGTGTGAAGTCTGCAGATCTTTCTACCGATCATGTTCTTCGCGGGATGCCGGAGGAAGATAGAAAAGCTGTGGAAGTGTGGAGATCGAACAGAAAAGAAGACGTTTGGTACGAGTATCCAAAGACGACATTGGTGAAGATTTTTTGGGAGGTAATCTTTTCTTCTTCTTTTGACTGTTTTTTGATTTTCGGTTTCTTTTGCAGAATCAACTGAAGCGACAAATCGCTACAAAACTTGCGAACAGAAAACCAAACCAGACAGAATCTCAGATCCTCTCCAGCGTTTACAAGACATTCACAGTTCGGATGAACAAATTCCTCACCATTGCTGATCCGGCGGTCGGTGAAGATTGGTTCAAGGCGATCACAGATATCACTATCAAACCATCAACGAAGCAAATAACTCTGGAGAAGCTTCAAATGCTCGCGAAGTCCCAGCTTCCTTCCAACGTCAAGGTTGATATCCTTGGAAAGCTTGTGCACATTCAAGAACGTGGCGTTCTTGAGAAGCTGGTGAACATGACGGAGAAAGACAAGAAGGAAGGTGTCACCGGCTGGCCTGACAAGGACTTCATCAAGTTTTTGCACATCTTTACTTACTGGTTCCAGGTAATTTAATATTTATATTTTTCATTTTTATTCGTTTTATCGTGCCAGGTCGCGGAGGCAGCTAAAGAGCTTTTGGTCGAGCATGTAGAGGAGTTCATGACATGGTATATGAAGATGCACAATGAAATTAAGTTGGATATGTACCAGAACATGCTCGAGAACAAGGAGTTCGGTGCGACAATTCCACCTCCTCGACTATTTGAGCTGGAAAAATCTGCAAAAAGAATGGCATTCAGGCAAGTTTTTTTTTTGTTTCTTTACAGATTTTTATCTATTTTTACAGGTTTTTAAAATGGAAGAACGATGCACTCCCTGAAGATTTCAAAGAGTGGATGGATGTTACCAAGGATTCTAGCATGTGGAGCCGGTTGTTACGTGATATCAGTGATTACGAAGTGGAACACTGTCCTTTCTGGCTGGATTTCCTTCCTGGTGACTGTCCCGAATGGGAGATGGCCAGCTATAAGATACACAAGGATGATCGGCGAGAGCTATTATGGAAGAACGACAATGCTGCAAGGAAGCTCCATGTGAAGATGGATATCAGGTATGCTAGATCGGCGAGCAAGGTCAGCAAGGGACAAGCTTCTTCTTCAGCCCCATCCTTCATCTCGGCTGGATTGGAAGAAGATGATATGTTGAGGATGGTGATGCCTGAGAAGGGAAATGGAAGCTGGGAAATCATTCATGCAGATTCAGAGAACCTTGCAGTCCAGTACTTCAAAGCCGGAAGGCCTTTTCCGTCAGGATTGAAGGAGCTTGAGGATTGGATCGTGAGTCACAAGTCAAGTTGGACTATTCATGTGTTTGGTGCGAAGCCTCCACCAAAATGCATCCAGGGAGCTGTTGATCTCGTTGTCATCGACCCGCCTACCGGATGCGTTGCTGAGGCAGGCGGGATGGTGGATCAATACACGAAGTTCTCGGATGCTTTGCTGAAGAACTTGGTGAACCTTGCTTTCGGGATATTAGACAGAGCTGGCCATGTGGTAGTGTTTGTGCTACCGGATGATGTTCTAGCTTTGAAGAACACTGCAGAAACTTGCAAGCTAAAGTTTCTGCAGATGAGTTATGTGCACACGACAAAGTCATGGGGATACCGTTTCTCTAGAAAGGTAATTCTTCTTTTTGAGAATGTCATTTTTTAATGTTTATTTTTTCAGGAAAGCATCATTGCCATGTGTATTTTTGGTTCCCCCTACTCTAAGGTTGCCAAGAACAAGGAGATCTTGGACACTCGCTACACTCTTCTTTTTGATGAGCCAGAAGATTTCCAGCTCCCATGGTATAATGTTGTTTGTTATTTCTCATGTTCTAATATTGTAACTTTCAGGATTTCAATTGGCCCGAAATCTCCCAAGTTGTTTGCGATGCTAGTGGAGAAGCTCACAAAGCCTGGTGGAACTGTTGTGGATCTAACAGTGGGAACCGGTGCTAGTATTCTTGCAGCTTTTCACACAGGGAGACATGGTTATGGAATCGACATCAACAAGGATCTGGTTTTAGCAGCCAGAGATGTCTTCAGGAAGGTCATTCCAAGTGTTACAGCAGCTGAAGGTGGTGGGGATGATCAAGTTGTTTCCATGATTACTCCTTTTGATGAGTGGAAGAGGGCCATGGAAACAGAAGCACAGGATTTGCCTTTGGCTAGCGACAACGATGGAGACCAGGATCCGCCTTCTCGAAACGACAAGGATGTTGTTACGGAGAAGTCCGTGGAGCACAACGACGAGTCATCAGATGAGTCAGCAGAAGAGAGATCATACGAGTCATCAGATGATGAGTGAGATTTGTTTTATCATTTCTTTGGTTTTAAACTTTAATATGTTTTCAGTATTGTTCTACCAGACTACGCTAATCAGATGGCAAAGAAAATGGTTGAAGAGTTCGAAGTTTACGACAGACAGATTTTGGAGAAACGTTCACGACACCGTAACAATGCATTCATTAACGACGAGGCACTGGCTGGTGGAAACGAGTCTTCATGATTGAGTTATGTTTTTATTGTAATTTTTATTTAGTTTGATGCGGTATTTATATAAAAATATAATTATAGTTATAAATATAAATATTAAAAAAAAAAACATAAATATAAATATAAATATATAAATATATATGTCAGATTAACCCCCAAATTTGTGAAACTTTGACACATTACCGTGCCGCCATGATTGCCCGCCCGCCGCACCAGAATATTCTTTATATGAAAACGAATATTCTGTACGGAATGGAATATTCCGGTATGACGGAAATCCGTACGCTCGGCAAACTGCGCTCGAGGAAATGTCAAACCCTTACTTGGGGCATTGACCAAGATTCTAGGGTTAATACTCAAATATCTTAATTCTAGGGTTAGTACTTAATTTATAAGGTTAATACTTAACTAATAATAACATAAGTGGACACTGTTTAATGCATGGACACTTCATGTTGATTAGCTTTGCAAATGATTGACATTACATCTCTATTTGTTATTATGATAATATTTTTCTTAGTTTAAAAAAAAATTAATTAAAAATTAATACACTAACTCTTAATGTAAAATATATTAAACTTGAAGAAGAAGAAGAAGAAGAAGAAGATATTATTTCCTTTTATCACAACTATATGTACATTTACTCAGAAGTAATAAAAAAGTTTTGCAATTCTTATGTTATATAAAACTAAATAATTAAATTATTTATAGTAATTAAAATTATTTAAATATAATTAATTTTATTACTTAAATTAATTACCATATAATTTATTACCTGGTTAAGTTTTACAAAACTCTCTTTCACATCTTCCTTTTTGAATGATCCAATTGTAATCTTCTCCTTTTTCTGTATTAAAACAAAATAAGAATAAGTATGTACATATGTTATACATTTAATAATTTCCCATGTTTGATATCGAATATAAAACAGATCATTATAGTAAATATATATAATTTAGTAATATGGTGTATGTAACATAAGGTAATCTCTATATTTAATAATATTTACAAATTGATGACGTGGCATTTTGATTTCGTTTAGATTAAAAATATAGTGCATATGTTAATTAACGAGAGTCTTACATACTAAGTATTACCACTTTGGATGTATGTGTGTGTGATATGTACACACATATCGTGCATGTCAGTTTACAACCACATCTAATAATTTAGCTAAAAGTATATACCTTTTATATATATACCTTCCATGGCACTAGCCTTGCAATGGGCAGAGGATGTTTAACATACCTCCCTTCAAGACCCCTTCGACACAGGATTCGTACAGTGGAATGTTGCTCAAGTACTGGCAGGAACTTCGGCTGGCTCTTGTTCCGATGAGGCCGACACGACTGGAAGAGCTCTTGGCCCTTCCTCTATTTTTACATGAACTTGTGCATCCGGTTGGTATTGGGATATCCATTGGGGATGAGCGAATGCCACTCGGTGTGAAGGTGGTGTATAGGAGGTGGCATGCAGGAGGATTGCGAACAGTGGGGCAGCTCAAGGATTTGGACATGTAGCCACAGAGAATGCTGGATTGGTTACGCAAGTGGGAACCGGCCAGGAGCGTGGGGTGATTAATGACCAGCGAGGTGAAGGTAGTCACCATCCTCTTGTCAACACGTGAACAGATGCTGAAAGACTTTGGAGGGCAATGGCCAGACTATGAACACCAACAGGGAGATTGGTACCGGATAGGAGAGAGAGTCTGGTACGTGGCAGACACAGAGCGAGGGGAAGGAGCGAGCTTCCAAGTGGGACAGGATGGCAGGCTTGACCCTCAAATGGTATGCTTTTCCCCTTGCCAGACTTAGTTGGATCTCAACTTATTCGAGTCGTAGATATGGCAAGGAAGCGGCCCGAGATCGATCCAGAGGTAGCACATGGGCAGTGGAGGCACTTAGTGATCTTTCGAGCCCAGCTAGTGGAAGAGTTGGACATGGACCCGAAAATGTGGAAGTGGCGGACCGCGGCTGGACGGGGTTTTTTTGCTTATGAACCCAGAATCGGGCAAGAGACATTTAGCGGGCCTCGTGCACCTACTAAACTGGAAGAACATATGTGCCGGGTGGGCCTTCCACAGTCGCTTGCACAGTCGTTCGGATGAGAACTTTGGACAGGGTCTTGGTTGAGTGGAATCAAGATGTTTATGTGGATGTTGTTGCAGGAAAGCCTAGCGGTGCGTGCTAACATCAGAGGATTGTCGAGAAATTTGTGTAGTGTTGTGGGCTGGTTGAGACGGAAAGGCATTGCTTGTGGGACTGCCGAGCAGCAAGGGCTATATGGTACCGTACCATGGCACTAGTGCAAAGGTTGAGCAGGGCAAAGGATGCGACAATAGGATGGGAGACAGCTTGCTTAGGGGAGCATGTTGTGCATGTACGGGCGTCTGCAGGAGTATGGAGCACTCCAGGGAGATTGGAGGAGAGACCGAGTTTTGATCCAGGTGGAACACAGGTGATCATGGAGGAACCGCCTAGTTTATGGTTGAATCAATGGTACCTTCTGCGGGGGTCCACATATGGACGATTTGGAGAGCCAGAAATGCCGAGGTGTTTCAAGGGCACAGGTGGGGTTTGCAGCGGACCCTAGCGTGCTTGTGGCTAACGTTGGTGTCCTTGGTGGCAGCATCTTATGAGGAAGCACGGGCTACGTGCGACATAGGTGAATATAGGGTGTATGAAGAACAATGGCTGCCTGCGCTTGGGCGGTTGGTGAGGACTCCTGGGAGTACGCGAGCGATAATATGTTGGAGATGGCAGCCCCCTGTGTGGTTTCTGGAGGGTGATGCGTCCTTAGATGCAGCATGGCGAACATAGGCGACGTGGCATGCGGATATGGTAATGCAGGAGGATGTGGCAGATAGATACAGAGATGATGAGGAGCTAGGAATAAGGTAGATGTTACCCACAAAAGGAACAGATTGATGTATGTTAATACACGAATGAATAAGATATGCACAGTTCCAATACAAGTATATACCTTTTCCATGGGATGGAATCTGCCATCTATGACATCTTCATTGTAATGACCTCCAGGAGATAGCAAATAAGGACCAACAGTACACTTTAGAGGAAGCATTTCATCTTTGGGCCCAATTCTTTCATTTATCACACTTCGCTCAGGTACTATTAAATACCAAATTATATTAAATATAAGAAATAAAAAAGAATTTATTTATTATTATTTTCTTAATTAATATATGACTTACCTAGTTAAACTTACCAGGATCATAATGTGAACCCGCTACCATATGTTTTCCACGTGTCCTCTTCGGTGGCGTAAGATCTCATATCTTACACTGTAGAAATTATTTCAGTTAATTACATATACGTGTGTGTGTGCACGTGTCTCTCTCTCTCTCTCTATCTATATGTGTGTGTGACACTACATTACATATGTATATACACATATACGTAGTACAAATACATACATATACATATACATACCCCACTGCGGATGATGTTGCCATGGTGACCAGCCTCCACATATCTCTTAACAGCGTGGTGAATTGAAAACCTCTTTTTTATGTCGGGAATTTGCACTGTGAACAAAATAAATTGGCATTTTAAATAAAAAATGAAATAAAAAAAATTAAGAATTTTAAATAAAAATCAAGCGAGACTTACGTCCGTAAGGAATGTATTGAAGTGAAGTGCAGGCATTGGGGTCGAAGAACTGAGGTGCCATGTGTCAGAGAAACCTAACATTTCATTGCTTTCATGGACTCGAAAACAACAAATAATAATGTGTACATATACATTGACACACACATATGTGCGTGTGCGTGCGTGTGTGTGTGCATTTATACGTATGCATACAAATACACACACTACACATTCACAGTGGATCGTCTCTTATGATGAGCCATTGCCGATCGACCGATCCACTACCGTCGGGGAAAACCCAAAGCGTTTCATAGCTTTGACCACGTGGCCCTAACTTCACGTGCATCACCTTTTGCAAAATTAGGTCTAATTAATGGCATTTTCTAATTAATGCCACTTTATGCGCTATTGTGTATGGTAAATTTTAAAAATGTTACATCGTTAATTATAATCACGCATTAAAAATTAAATATGTATAGGGAGAGATGATACATATATTGTTATGACTCATATAACAAATTCAAAAATATTCCCTAGAAAGTTATAAGTTAGAATATTCCCTAGAGGCTACAAAGACACATGTATGTAAACTTAGAAGACTAGAAAGGTCGGGTGGTATTGTGAGGGTCTCTAGTTTGTACGTAGTGGTGCTTAACAATTTGGTATACATAGTTTACGAAGTGCTAACTTGCATAGACATTTTAACTCGGTAATTCAATTTAAGAATTTGGAGGAGTTGTTTGAGTATGTTCGCTTGCTAAATGAGGAAGAGAAGGTGTTTAAGCATAACAAGCAACATGGCAAGAAGCATGGTAGGAGTACCTCTCCAAGTCCTCGTGAACACTAGGAGTGTCAGAGTTTTAACCCGGAGGGCTAAAACGTGGCAACACGTGCCCACCAAGTGGCCTTCCGGCCCTGTGTGAGCAACACTAAGTCTTCCAAGACAACCCCAAGAGTCTAACTCATATGCCTAGTTAAACAGAAAATTTAGAGTCCTACCCTAAGTCCCCTAGAATGACCATCCCCCGAACCCTAGAGGATATCCCGAGTAGACTTTAGGATCCTATTCTAGTAGACCTAAACAGGCTCATGCCTTAATTATCAGAGTTTTTATCTAGTGCCACAAAGGCGGCTTACCAGGTGCCAACCCTGGAATCCCCTCTCTGGAAACCCCACGGAATCTGGTAAAGTAACCCGTATTAGGAACCCAACCCTTAGGAACTTAAGCCCCTATCTGACCAAGTCCACGAACGAGGCTCACCTTGTGAATTATGATATGTGGTTATGTAGAACGTGGACTCGGGCAACGCCTTTGAGCTTGCGAGCAGGTTTTTGGCCCAAGGAATTTGACTAACTCCTTGGAAGTAACGTACCCTTGTCACAAAGGCGAGATCCTGCCAATGATAAGGATAGTCTAACCCAAAGGTGAGACGTACCCCTGTCGTGTGGAAGTTTGGGCGGCACAATAGAGGGTTACGCCTTGATAACACAAGCTTAACTTGCACCAATAGGAGGTTAACGAGCTCTCTTTTGAACCCAAGAAGCCTCACTACATATACTCTACCTTATTTATGTGATGGAGCCCCCCCCCTTGTTTTCCTACATGAGTAAGTGGGTTGGCACAGAAATGCCAGCCCTTAGAGAAAAGAGATGCCTAACCTAACCCTAACCCTAACCCCTAGGGGGGGTATTAGGGCGTGGGATTAGGGAAACCCTAGGGTTAGGTCAACCCTAGGGGTGTCCCTAACCCTTTTTTAACAAGCTATATTTTGCAAAAAACCCTAACCTAGAACGTCAAAATGGGGAAGAGTTTTCTAGATGGAAGTGTTAGCTTTGCTTAGAGTTTTTGTAAATACCTAACGACACCCAGCCGAACCATCATTAGATACCAAGTGCATTATGCAGGCCTGTTTCTTTTACATTTAGGGTTTGTCACATAATCCAGTAGGTAACAACAATCAAACCCCAAAGTAAAGGGTCAAGTCATAATTAAAACTATGACACACTCCCCGCCTTTGAAAATGTCAATGTCCTCATTGACGTCTAACTCCAAGACTAGACTAGGTTAGGAAAAATTAACTGAAAACTAATGCTAATCACTCTATGCAGAGTCAGCAAAAAGTTCCCCCCTTGCATTACACGAAGCCAAATACTTTAAAACCATCATTCACTGAGCGACAACTCAGTTGCCGGAGGTACCACTTGCAACAAGAAGTCATTTGGAGACCTTTTGCACGTCTGCAAAGTCTGTCACTCGACACAGACAACAAGTTAGTTAATTTCTTTAAGTTAACTAGAATTTATATTAGAGGCCTCTAGTTAATATTGTTTGCCGGCCCTTAGGTTTAAAAGAAATAAAACTTTATTTCTTAATCAACTTGAGATCTTGCCTCAAACTCAATCAACAAATCCATCGTTCTGCAGATTCTCCAATGGTTCCCATGTCGATTCACACGCCGGATAACTCTTCCATTTGATGAGATACTCAAACTTACGTTTTTGCGGTCCATAAACCTTCCTTTTGCTCAATATGGATTCGACTTCGTACTCCTTCTCTTCATGAACTAGCTCAGGAAGCGGACATAAGTTTTCATATCTCTGCAGATGTTTCTCATCCTTGTGGAATAGCTCGAGTAAATTGATATGAAACTGTATTGTTCCCAACACCGGAGGAAGATCTAAACCATAAGCCACTTTCCCTACTCGCTTCACCACCTTGTATGGACCTATGTAGTGCAATAGAAACTTCTTCGAAAGAGTCGTTGGAACCTTCAAGTTTCTGGTACTCAACAATACTATATCCCCAACCTGATATTCTACATCCCGTCGATGCTTATCGTATTGCTGACGATACCTTTCCTGTGCTGCAGCCATAGCTTGACGAGTAGCTTCCCATGTCCGATACTACTGTCCAGTGAACTTTGCTACAGAGGGAACTCGATTGACATCGTCTTTCGGTAACACCATACTCTGAGGAATACCACCCTTATTCCCAATTAACACTTCCATCGGGCTACACCCGATCGTAGTGTGTGTCGAGTTATTGTAACATATCTCAGCCATATCCAAGTGTTCAACCTAATCAAGTTGATCACCTTGAACATAGCATCTGAGATAGTTCTCGACTTGTTGGTTCACCCTTTCTGTTTGACCATCAGTTTGCGGATGGTAGGCTGTACTGAACTTCAGCATCGTACCAAACTTCTTAAACAATGTTCCCCAAAACTTGCCCGTAAATCGAGAATCCCAATTTGAGATTATTGTTTCTGGTAGCCTGCGTACTCTTATGATTTCGTAGAAGAATAACTTTGCTGCTTAAATTGCATTCACTGTCTCTACAGTTGGAATGAAATGAGCAACCTTTTGAAAACCGATCGACTACCACCATGAGCACATTAAAGCCACAAGATTTTGGCAATCCCATGATAAAGTCCAAAGTAACACTTTGAAATGGCCGCTCTGGAATTAGTAGACACTGCAACTTCCCAGCTCGTTTTTGCGATTGATTCTTCACTTGTTGACATGTTGGGCATGTCTTAACATATTTGGCAACATCATCTATCATACCCGGCCAATAGAATTCATGTTTCAACAAAGCCAACGTCTTTTGCTTTCCACCATGTTCTACCAAAGGAACGTCGTGATGCTCTCTTAACAGCCTCTCCCTCCATGTCCCTTTTGGAACATAGAGTCTCTTTTCTTTATAGTAAAGAACTCCATCGCGTACAACAAAGTGCGCCCGTTTGAGTGCATCCATTCGACTTTCTATTTCTGCTGGAACATTATCATCTTTTCATAATTGATGAACTTGTTTCCTCTTTGCTACTAGGTTTAGAGTCTCCTTAGCAAATTTATCTTGTGGATACGCCGTCACAAATTCATCCACCAAAGTTGACACGGGTGTTGACATAATACGAAGATAACCCTTCCTACTGAGTGCATCAACTACCACATTGTCCTTTCCCGCTTTATGTCTGATTTCAAGCTAGAATCGTGCCAACTTCTACTGCCATCTAGCATACTTTGGTGATAGCTTCGGTTGCATTTCAAAATACCTTAGAGTTACACTATCTGTCCAAACCACAGTGCCATGACTAGATAATGACGCCAATACTCCAAGGAAGCAAGAATAGCATATATCTCCTTTTCGTGAGTAAGCCATCGAGTTTGCGCAGCATCTAACTTCTTCAAAAAAAAGGACACCGGATGTCCTTTCTGTTGCAACACACCACCAATTACAAAGTCAGAAGCGTCACATTCTACTTCAAAGGGATCTTCAAAGATGGACAACTGCAAAAAACTAGCTCAGAAGAGATAGCTTCTTTGAGTTTGACAAATGCACATTGGCACTTTGGAGTCCAATGCCATGGAATGTTCTTCGTGAGATCTGTCAATGGGGCCGCTAATTCCGAGTAACCCTTTATGAATCTTTGATAATACCTTGTTAAACCAAGAAATGATATAACTTCATGCACGTCTTTTAAAATCATCCACTCGGTAATAACTTGAATTTTCTTTGGATCCATGACAACTTCTCCATATGAGATCAAGTGTCCCAAGAAATCTATTTTGGTTTGACCAAATGCACACTTGCTTTCTTTAGCATACAACTGGTTCTCTCTCAACCTCTGAAACACTCTTTCTAAGTGTTCCACATGTTCCTCAATTGTCAAACTGAAAACCAGAATGTCATTAATATACACCACCACGAACTCGTCTAGATAGTCTCTAAACACATCATCCATCATTGTGCAAAAAGTTGCTGGAGCATTGCACAACCCGAATGGCAAGACTAGAAACTCAAATGATCCATAACGCGTTCAAAAAGCGGTCTTCTCGATGCCATTCTTTGCTA